>SNQJ01S0066677.1:26186-36578 GCA_010110895.2 Picea sitchensis | reverse complement strand
GCTGAAGATTCCACTTGGGAAGATGAGTCTTTTATACAGAAGCATCCAGAGTTACTCAAGTGTTGCAAACAACACTTGTCTCAAGGGGAGGGGCATGTTAAGCCCTAAATAATTGCTCATTGCCCTTTAATTGGGGCATATTACATTAGTAATGTTATTTTATTTATGTCAGCTTTAGCCCATTAGTTGTAATTATACCTCCTAGTCTCATGTATATACCAAGGAGACATTTTCATTTGGAATCATCTGGTAATTGTACATTTATGTGGGCATAAGGAGGTTTCCCCCTTGAAGAGGCTTATTATTTGCATTTCTCTCTTTTTCAAGGTGTTGAGTACTTATTCTGAAGTTTTTATATGCTATATTGTTATTTGGTTCTTAACATTCTCCTTGGTATTATTTTATATGTTTTCGGGCATAGGGGACTAAATCTACGAAAAAGGGCATTCTTTGGATTTAAGTTGTAATCACATTCCATCATCCTGCTTGTAGTATTGAGCCTATTTTCAGTTCTCGCTTTCTCATTATAATCCTCTTACCTCAGCAATTTGCATCGCTAGCCAAACAGAGCCTTTTTTATATCCTTTGCAGCTTGACACCCTGTATCCTAAGAGGAAACATACCCCCAAGTGTCCCTGACCCGCATGCACTTCCTTGCATTGAGCATAGGTATGTTCCACTATTTGGAGTTAGTTTCTTACTCATGACACTCGTTTCCTCTCTTGTATCATAGCATTTCTTTACTTATATATATAAAAAAAAGACGAGTGGAAAAAGAATATTATCTCATATCGGCAACAGTCATGTCGCCTTTGAACAAATAAAAAACTTTTGATTCCACTATCATCCAAATTTTGGATGTAGCATGACCTTAGGAAGTTGAGCTCGTTACTTATATTTTACTCCTCTGACTAGTTATTCTTCCAGTCTCTATGGAGAGTTTGTTGATGCCTCCCGCATCACGAAGTTTTATCATCAAGTATATGTTGTCTAAGCTATCCATATGTCTCATGATCTTGTTCAAAGGATTTCTATAATCCTGTGTCGACCATTTCTCAGAACTCTTGACTTTTCATGTCATCCATACCCTCTATTTATCTCAAAGTCACATGGATTTGTAGTCCTATCATGCACCCTGGTCTTACTTTCATTATTGATAGGTAAACTTGAACCCAACAATTGATATATCCTCATTGTTCGTTGACTGGGGGGTTTCCCTTGTGTTCAACAGCAAGAAATCTATTCACACATTGGGATTTGTGCAGTGTATTGGATGCCATTATCCTTATTGGTGGTTTCCTCTCCTTTGTCGACATTTTTTCTTATTGGTTGATATTAAAAGGGTCTCTTTCATGCACCACTTGCATATGGAGCATATGAGAGATGCAAAGTTTCGTTGGTTCGTGAACATCCTATTCATCCGATCTCCTCCTAATAATCAAGATATTGCTTTGTACCTCATGCTGATCGATTATAGATTCCCTAATGCTCTCCTTTCAGTAGGTCTTTTTCCATCGACTTAGGCTCATTTATTCTAGAAATGAGACCTAGATTCCTATGAGTACCCAAAGGCTTGCAGTCATCAATAGTAGGTTCTCCTGCCATCGACAGTTGGGAATACATAAATGTCTCCTTATCGATGGATTCTTCAAGTGTTTGAAATCAACACCCTTATTCACACTTGTAAAATGTATTCAGTGTCTTGATACCTACTTTCATTATCGGTAGGTTGTCTCACATTTGTTAATGGTATACCTTAATGATTGGTAATCAAATGAAGTCTCATTATGTTCAACCTCAACTCCTTTATTCACATGATGTAGACTTTCACCTTCAATGGATAGTGTAGAAGACCTCCATCTTACAGTAGCAACATTCCTAATATGTTGTTGTATTTCATTGTACCGGTACCTATATGACTTCAATGATCATGGGAGATCAAATTGTACTCCATTGTATACAAATATCTTCAGATTGATTTTGAGACTGGATTCCACTATGCCTTGTTTGTGACTATGAAAATCTATGGCACTTTGTGTTGCCTATTCATGGCCATGAAAATTTATTTGATATATTTCCACATGGATCTGTAGTGTAATTCAGATTGGCAGCCATGTGTACAAAGTCATTATAGATTGTAATATTCTCATGAGTAACTAGCACTTCTATCTTAGTCTCCATTACTCAACTTCTAGGAATTATAATGTATTTAGGCCATCACAGATACTCCTTTGACCTCACACATTAGGGGGCATCTGTTACAGAAAATTTTGTCTCACCCCATGCAACTTGATTGGATGGCCTTTCCATTTCCCTATGCAGACTTGAAGTCCCCTTTTGTACCTTCCATAGCTAAAAAATCACATTTTTCCACATATACTTGCCCTATCAGTTAGACACTAAGCGTATATGTAGATTTCTCCACTACATCATTCGTACATTGGGTTTGGTACTCAAAATTGAAAATTATGTCAAGTTCCATGCCATGTCACGAGATCCATGATCCTTGACCTTCCATATACTAGAAATTCTCTGACTCGGCCATTTAGTTCCATTTGAAGGCTATAAATTGAGCCATATCCAAGCCTTGAGAATATTCAACAATTAAACTTTGAGAGAAAAGACACTCTGGAGAAATTTCACTTCATGTTGAGTATGCATCCCATTGTCCTTGAAATTCTGAACTCCTTGTTCAACCCCTGAGCTCTTCCTTCTTTGTGATGGAGAACCTCATTGTCTCCTTTATATGAGCTTTCTTTTGGTGGAGGATTGAAGTGGTGGAGACCCAGCTAGAGGGACTTAGTTTCTCAGTTCTGATATGTGTCATTACAGAATTTTTTCACCTATATACTTCTGGTAATTATTTTACTAGAAATACTCTTTACTCATCCAGTTGATATCTTGCAAATATTTGAATTATTATTCCATGGGCGTATTTTTCATGTATGTTAATGGATTATTCTAGTATATATTCTAACATTATATATTATCACTATATTCTTGTGTATCTTGGTTTTTGAGGACAAGTTGCAGGTATAGATCTTTGAGTTGTGTGCTCAACGATGGTCTTCATGGAATATATGAACGAGGTAGGCTCTTGGTATTGTCTTGTTAGTATTTCATTTATATAGCATATTTGGGATTAGATTTGGTTTTTGCGTGTCATTCTGTTTGTTTTGGTTTACCCCATGCCATAAAGATATTTTCCTCGTAACAATCCCTCCTAGGGTTTCTAACAAAATTGAACCTAGCATAAAAGGTAACATGCAACAATTAACCAACTAATAGAGCATCCACCATAATACACCATGAACAAGCATTAAAAATTGAAGAAGAACACTTACTAGATAAAGAATTATGCATGAAGAAACCCTAGCTCAACATTCATCCATTAAAACAATATAAAAACATCCAACAAAGTTCCTCCTTCCAAAGGAAGCACAAGTACTCCAAGAGAATTAAAGAGAGAAGAGAAGACAAGTAGTGATGATATCACTAGTGATGAGTTGTGATTTGATACAATGGAGAAATCCCTCTCTATATATGAGGTAACCAAGTGAATATGTCCACAATAATGTCTAAAAACAATGAATTTATTATACAAGAAGGGTTGACCACTCAAGTAGCCTCTAAAAATATATAATCATCCTAAAACATCAAAATAATCCCTCCAAAGCCACATATGTGGGTGACATCATTCCCTAGGAAGGTGTAGGAGGAATCCAAATGCCACATCTCATGATCAAGGTGTCAAGTATCGTGGAAGGTGACCTCTCCTCATAAGAGGTCATGTCTCATCATCAAAGAGCCCAACTCATCAAAGTAATGTCCCAATGGAAAGCAAGCACTAATTCATGACGCCATCATCCATATGCTCAACATCCAAGATGAAAAGACTAGCGTCCAAGGTGGAATGAAGGTGCATCTCATCTCTACATGATATCCAATCATGTAATAGTGCAACATCCTCCATCAAATTCTCAATAACCTCCGATGTACAACACCCAATGTGTGGGCTTCTTCCTCATCTTTGTGTTTCCATGACTGTATCTGCAAAGTTAAAGCTCATATGTCCATCATCCAATAGGTGTGAGAGAATGTATCGGAAGGAGCCAAGTCATCAAGTGGCCCAATTTTGTACATCACATGTGCAATGTCATATACAAAGTGCACAACATCCTAGGTGAAATCACAGGGGCATCCTCCAAATACCATGTCAAGTGCATAAAAGTCATTCAAAGTCATGGAATCAAGTGAAACCAACAATCAAAAGTGGAAATAGTCCTTAGAATCATACAAATTAAACCATGTTTCGATACAAAAGACAAAATGAACAACTCTCATTGGGTATCCCTTCAAACTTCACACAACCCCAAGACTTTATGCAATTTGAAAATTTTAGGTATGGGATGACCATCAAAAGACCTTATTAGGTGTGCAAGTACCGAAGCAGAGAGATATTTCCCGGAAGTACCCGTCAGAGATATGTAATGAATGTGAGGTATTTATGGGGTTTAATTCTAGGCATGGGGTTATTAACATTCAAGAAAATGTATGGACTCGCCTCCATGAGTGTCTTTGTAGAGGGTATGCTTAGCGCTTGAGTTACCCTTTCCTTGGTTCTTTTTTCATTTGAAACCACTTATTTTCCTTTTTCTTTATTTATTTGATTTGAAATTCCCCTTAAAAAGGTTTAAATCATTTATTATCACTTCCTTTGCTTTTCATTCGGGATGCATTCAAGTCCTCTTCAGTTGATAATGAATTTATTTGCATTAGGGCTAGGGGATATCACCATTAATGAGAGGGTATAGCTCAAGTATGGACCTTTTCTTTTGAATGTCCTCAACATCCCTATCTTTATTATCGTCCAACTATAATCTACTTTTGGGCCTTTATCCCCTTCTTCTCATAATAGAATGAGGTACATGCCTTTTTTGTCTACATGTAACCACCATTACCAAAAATGTGGGAGACTGGAAGGATCAAGAATGAAAAGTGGTAAGTATGAATGGGAATGGTATGCTACCCCTTTCAAAGAACCACCAGTAGTACCCCTTTTTCCCAAGAGTGACAACATGTGACTAGAGTGACTAGGATGGCCACCAAGATGAAAAAAGGAAAAAATCATTACTTATGAGATTTGATTCATTATCCAACTTCGACCTATGATCATTATTCAAATTCCCAATGGATTAAATATGATACCTTGTATGAAACAAGGACTAATGTACCTCATAATGTATTGGAACACCATTTCCAAATGAGCCTTATTGATTAAGTGTGATGAGTCACACTAAAGAAAGATGCATATGAGGGAGTTGTTGGGATATTCTAAGTAGACATGATGATGATCATCATCATTGAGATCATTGTATTCATTGCGAGCCATGAGACATGATCTCCTTTAGTTACTCCTAGGTGGGAGGGGGTAACATCTGGCTCCAACATGGGGACATGTGCTCACCATAGCGCACATGATAACCTCAACATCTCTATAATTCCAAGACCTGCAACCTTCATCTATCTAAAATCCTTCTACATTCTAACATTTAAATACTAGTAACATAAAGGCAAGGGGATGTTATCCACCCTATTTTATTAAAAATATAAAACCATGCGAGAAAGAAAAAACTTGTCATTTTCATGATTACATGGGATAAACTAACATGTATGCAATAAATAAAGAAATAGACAATTTCAATAAAGGAAACACAGTTCAATCAAGAAATCACACAACATGACCTAACTAATCCTACTCTAATTTTATATGAAAGTTGAAAGGCTATGTATAACCATTCAACTAGTGAATCCAACCTAACATTTTGTTGGAGTCAATATTTTTACCTTTGCACTTAGTTATGAACCAAAGAAAAAATATGTCAAGCACAATATAATCATGAGCTGAGATACTCACTACAACATAACCAAATAAAAATTGAGACTCATTAGGTTAGGAAGGAGGAAAAATATCATGCCAATATGTGTCCCCGTGGGTTTTTCTACTCGTCTCTGAATAGGGTTGTGATAAGATGAAGGATCATAAGGTTGACTCAAAGGCTTCAAAGAATGACTATGTTGGCTTTAATCACTCCCCAAAGTTCGAGATGGAAACATAATAATCTAAAGAATTCCCGATGATTACCCAAGGAAGAAATGGGTGAAAATTGGGCATGGATATAGATGTCAAAAATTGTTTCCCCCAACTTAGGGCTTGTTGATTTGTATGCGCCTGAAAATCCCTGCAATAAACCATAGGTTGAAAAAAAAATATCGATAGATAAATTATCATCAAAAAGATAATTCCCAGTTGTATAGCAAGATGAGGAAAAATAAGGTTGGAGATATTCACTATTAAAATATTTATGTCATGGGTGAATAATTCCCTTATAAGAATGTTCATTGAAATTTGAGCATAAAGGTGGCTGAAAATATTCTTCATAGAATAAATCCAAGTGCTCAAATTTGGTGGTAGTCTAAGTAACATTGTTAGAAACACGTTTGAAAATTTTAATAATATAGTATGTTAAACTATATTCAATGTATCATATTTCTTGTTCATAGTTTTCACAACATATAACTTTTAACACTTCCTAAGACTAGTTTTTAGTTGTATCAATGAAATAAATCTCAAAAACGCTCCACTATTGGTCCCTACTAAAATTATTTATGTCCTGAGTCATATATAAAATAAATTAGTTTACCCTTATAATCTAGCACTGCCTCATGGGGTTTTAACCAATTTTTTCTTGTGATCATATCATAAGATCCCAATATGGTAACGTACAATGACATTTGGGTAATACATGCCCCAAGATAAACTTGTTTTTAACTAACTACCCTACCCCTTGTTTAACACCAAAATCCTTTTTGACCTTATTAAAATCCTTTTGACTATTTGACATCATCCCACATCTAGATAATGCATTACATAAAATAAAACTTTTTATTTCTCCTGGATCTATCAATAATTAAAAACATGTTCCATTAATGTTACATGTCATCTCAAGTACTATTGACTAATGCTCAACTTTGTGGTTTTTAACCACTACATGAATCTTGTGGTTTTTTCCCAAATCAACTATAGTTTCATAGATTTATTCCTTTCCATATCCTCTTGATACATGCAGATGCTCTCTCTGAAAATGCATCTCTCCACATGTCCAACACCCCCTCTTAGGAGGTTGCCTCAAACTCCCACACTGTGTAAATTTCAACCCGATACTCTATTGATTCTAATGCAATATAACATTTCCCTACTACATCAATGGCCTCTAACATATTGACAAATGTATTTTGGTATCCATCATGTGGCCCCTTAGTGCATCATTTTTCCTTGTCATCAATCCATATGTGCTAACTAACTAATAACTTTGTATTTGTCCTCCTGAACCTGAAGGTGTAGATGGTCTCAACTAACCAATTCCCATAATGATCTGGATTATTTTCGGCATGAAATGAGAGCAGAGATATAATAAATAAATGTACATAGATGTATCAGATATCCAACAATATAAAAAATATATATCATATATATAAACATAGAGATACAGTAATACACAATTTCTATTAATGAGCGCATTGTATATAATGTAAAACTACAGAGTGAAAGACTCGCTAGAATGGTGGCAGCTTATCTCTGAGAAGATATGTGATGGGTATGCTCATTTGAAAGAATATTATTACAATGAGGATATAAAGTAATTTTTAACATAAATAAAATGCAAAACCCTAACCCCAGAAGATGAAAAGCCAATAGTTTTGTGGACCCCATTTTGGGTAGTTTGGTGTATCAACTTCCTGGGGGCGTAACTTTGGTATACAATCTTCGTTTGTGGCACATGATAGCTTGTTGGAAAGGTATCATCGAGGAGATTCATTTTTTGGTATCAATGAGAGCCTTTGGATCTCATTGAGGTGATCAATCCTAAAAAAATTCATTTTGGCCCTTAAAATGGCCCCGAAAGTTTAGGAACCGAAAAACTGCTAAAAATAGTAAATTTCCATAACATTGTTTTGAGGCAGTTGAAATAGGTGGGTGGCCACCAATATCCACCTGTATTAATCCTCCCTCCTTAAGAAGCAATGGTCTCCATTTCATTGAGTTCCCGGGAGAGAGGGGGAAGCGTTTACTGAATCTGAGTCTTGGTGAGTTGCTCACCTTGTTGGAGAAGTTGTGTTGCTTAGTTTGTTGAATGTTGTCACAGACCTATTGTTGGACGGGTTGAGTCTATTCAACCAGTCAGGCTACATGATATTATTGTGTGCATAAGGAATATTTTCACTTTTATACAATATTTTCGGCATGCTTCTGTTGGATAGAAGGTGCTTGGGCTGAGGCTATAGTGGTTCCAGTGTGCTTTTGTTCACCTTTTGAACAGATTGTGAAGAAGCTAAATTTTGTAGTATGGGATACTACCTTGTAGAACTGTTTAGGTGGGAAAGTATTTGGAACTACCTCTGGTATCTTGTAGAGATGACCCCCCAGAGTAACAATGACACTACGGGGTCGAGACTCATAGATAGCATGGCACTTCCACATATATGGTTATCCCAAGTGAACATCATAGACATCCAGCAAGGAAACATCACATAATACCTCATCCTTGAAGGATTGGATTTCGTATGACAATCGACACTACTGTCTAACAAGGATGCCTCATCCCTGGAAAAGCCATCTGAAATTATATGGTTGCAGGTTTGGTGTTGTTGACAATCCCAACTATTTGACGAAATCGACTGAGATGAGGTTTTTTTTGGCTTCGCTATCAACAATAAAATGCAGCGGGGTGCCCTTCACCCACATATATGAATGAAAAAGGTGCTCCCCCTCCTCAGGATCTATTGGTTCTTCTAGTTGAATTTTTTTGTTCACAACAATAGCAGTGGGGTCTACGTCGATGATCTGTCTTCTTCCAGTATTTTTTGAACCAGATTTTGAATCAAGGTTTGGCTCCTTTTCTTTGATCTCGGCCACCAATGATTTTTTTGAGAGACATTCATCAGTGTTGTTCCATGGTATTTTGTGGAAATCACACCACCTTCCAATGTCCTTCTTCATCTTTCTGTTACCTTATTTTCCCATGTCTTGGATAGGTTTTCGGTACACTATTTTTTAGGGAATTCTGTATCATACTTTTGTTGTTGCAGATTTTCAGACCCGAACTCCCTTTTTTTTGTGCCTGAATTTCTACTCAATTTTGACATCATATCAATGGGCATCTTCCAGTTATGAGATGTCTAAGAAATCCATTTCGATTTGGATGTACCTATGCAGAGCCCCGTGATATTTCATAACCAAATGTCGCTCGGAGTCTTTGATACCAAGCTTGGTGCACAAGGTATGGAAATTATTTGTGAAACCTGACACTCTTTTGCCCCTCTCTTGTTGTAGTGTGGACCATCTCATGTATTGGTTGTCATAGTTACCAATAGGGTAATATTGTTCCTTGACCACATCCACAAAAAAATCCCAAGTGGGCTTAGCCCCATATATTCCAGACTCCTCTATGGAACTTTTCTCTCATTAAGTTTCCCACCAATGTTTGACATGGGGGAGAGCCTTAAGGAGTGCAAAGGTGATAGTTTCCCTGTTGGATAAATTGTGAATAGAGAAATAAACTTCTAGCATATTTAGCCATTTTTCTAGGGCATTTGCATCTATCTGTCCTTCAAATATGAGAATATAAAAATTAACTTGTACCTTGAAAGGTGAGGTGCCTCCAAAGTGGTCATTTGATGAAGATGCACCTGTTATCGACAGGCGTTGAAGGATGTGGGAAAAATTATCCATAATTTCATCCCTTTGTCGCATGAGATCTTGGTCAAGCAACATATTAATAGAATCATATGCTATTTCATTTTTATTTTCTTCCACCATGGAGGGTTTCTTGGGAGCGAGAGAGATATTTTCCTCAAGAGAGACAAACACTAGACCCAACTTTCTATACTCGGACCTCATCGGAGACATGCACTGAAAAACGATCAAGAGCAGCTTGCTCTGATACCACTGATTCAGATTATTTTTGGCACAAAATGAGAGCAGAGATATAATAAATAAATGTAAAAATATGTATCAGGTATCCAAAAATAAAAAATATATATATCAGAGACATAAACACAAATATACAGTAATACACAATTTCTATTAATGAGCGAAATGTACATACAGTAAAATTCGCTAGAATGGTGGAAACTTATCTCTAATAAGAGATGTGATGGCTACGCTCATTCACAAGAAAATGATTAAAATGAGGCTCTAAAGGAATTTTTAACATAAATAAAATCCAAAACCCTAACCCCGGAAGATGAAAAGCCAACAATTATGTGGACCCCGTTTTGGGTAGTTTGGTGTATCAACTTCCCAGGGGCGTAAATTTGGCATACAATCTT
>SNQJ01S0066677.1:7413-21178 GCA_010110895.2 Picea sitchensis | reverse complement strand
GGAATGTGCTTGTGAAGGTGTATACTCCCAGGTGGAACAGGCATGTGGGGAATGAGAGTATGGAAGTAGTGGGCGTAAGATGGCATCCCATGAAGAATCCTTATAGTTATTTTGTGCTTCTTTCCTTGCAACCTCAGCCTAGCCTAGGATTCCTTGCCTTGGGGTGGAGCTTAGTCCCAGATCGGGGGTGACCCACTGCTGAGCTGACGAGCAGTGTGGTCTAAGGCTGGGAGGTTCGTGGAAGGCCTACATGTGGTTGGTGGAATCGCCAAGGTTTTTTCAAAGATAAGTATCGAAAGATGTTTTATTCATAATTCTGCATCTCTATGTAATTATAACTATCATGTATTCTATTGTGCATATCAATTTAATGTTAATGCTATGGATTGTATATTATAGCAGTAAATAATATGTTTACTATGAGCTCAAATGTATTCTTTGCTTAAATGCATGTGGATTATACAAGGCCTATATGAGCTATGTAAAAGAGCGTTACAATTTGGTATCAGAGCGATTAAGCCTGGGTAACAGAAAAGGTGTGTTACAGTTTGGTATCAGAGCCAAGGTTTCGACACTGAGCCTAGATGGGCTAGTTGAGTGGTCTTTGGACCGAGGGTGTGAGGAAAAATTGTGTCTGGAAGATAGATTTCAGACCCTGGAATGCTCTAGGTGTGTCAAGGAGTTACTTGACGTGCTTACAAGCTCAGGAGGTATAGAGGTATTTTGAAACCGCAGCCGGTGTGGTCTATGGCCACAGGGAGAGAGGAATCCATACCAGAAGTGTTGGAGGCTTAGGATATGTTCGGGAGGAAAGGCTAACCCTTGTGACCATCGGATCTGGAAAGTGTGCACAAGGTTTAAAAAACCTTTGGAGTTGCATAAGAGCATGGGAATCATGATATGCGAACTCCCGAAAACCCAAGAAGATCTACGTTGTAGATCTGGGAGGAAGGCTTGACCATTAGATCTGGTGGAGTCGCGCTCGAGTTAGTCACGAAAACCTTTCGGATTTCACAAAGTCGGGAGATGGGAAGTGAGGGAGGTGAACACCTCCAAAACCTGAAACCCAAAATCCTGAAATGATCTACACCGTACATCGTAGGAAGAGACTTGACCGTCGGATCAAGTTGACAAGCAAACCGTAATTTCGGGATTTCGGCAAATGAAAGTTCGAAATGTGGGATACATGGACTCCCGATGCCTGAAACCCCAAAACGCAGAAAAGATCTGCTTCGTAGATCTAAGAGGGGACCTAACCGTTGGATTTTTCCTTGGAAAGGGCGTGGGTGCATGTATGTGTACCACATGCCAGAGAATTGAAAAGAAAGGCGAGAGCAGTGGGACCCGATGACATCATCATAGGTGACGTGGAACCACTGGAGGGTGCCACTCGCCACTGTAGATGTGGAGACAATTGTGCTATGTGGTCCCAGAGGATAAAGTAAATCAAAAATTTTGAAGTTGGGGGTTGGAAAGGAAAGCAAATCTGGGAATCTCAAGAACCGAAACCCCAAAACTCGAAGTCCCGAATTCCTGAAATCTTCGGAGACAGAAGAACTGTAGCATATTTTAAGGATGACAGCTATGTTGTGGGCCCAGAGAGAAAGGAAACTGAATTTTCAAAATTCGGGAATTGAGGCGACAAAGAGTGGGAGTCATTGCAACGTGAATTTCTGGTCATGAAATCCTGAAAGGATCTGAACCGTTAGATCCAACTAATCAAGGATCGTTGGATCTCGTACAGGAAACCGTGTATTGAATTTCGAGGATAGTAGTGACAAGAGGTTGGGAGTCACTGCATTGTGAACTCCTAGGTACCGAAAACCTGAAGTCCCAAAATTTTCGAAGGACATAAGAACCATCGAGGATTTAACTGTTAGACCCTCGTGGACAAAAAACCCAAAAAATGAAGTCCCGAAAATTGTAGAGCCGATAGGGCTCAGAAAACCTTGTGAAGTCAAATGTTTTTCACTCACGTTGGTTTATGATTATTGTGATTTTATTAAAGGTTTAAGGCCTGACAAACTTCGGATTGATTGCACATTGTGTGTGCAGAGTTCAACGAGTGTCAAGATACCAGTTAATCGACGTCGAGTATAGAAATGGAAGAGGTGTGGATTGCCTCCATTTCAAAGGATAAAAGAGAAGGAAGAGATGAAAACCTGGGATTCGAAGGATTGAACTCCAATGGGCATGGAAGAGAATTAGAAAAGGAAGGGAACATAATGAAAATCATTGAAGGATTGCAAAGAGATGCCCAGGCACGCCGACCTGATAGCCGAAAGCTGATGAAAGTTAGGGATCGACAGGGTGAATTCAACTTAAAAATGTTGAAGAGCCTGGAAAGAATAGAAAAGAAATTGGAAAAAGAGAGTGACACCAGCAGATCAAGAAGTGTCAAACCCATGATAGGAGAAGAAGATCGAGGAGTGGTAGCATACATTACCGTCTCTCCCCGAAGCATTATGGCAGGGAAACACACATTAGTTCAAGCCTGTCCCCTACCAAAAAACACCGAAAATATGGAAAGGATGAATTGAAAGGGGAGATGAAAAAGATCAATCCTCCAATGTTTGATGGAGAACATAAGAAGGAGGAAGATGCCGAGACATGGTTTCTTGGCATGAAGAAATATTTCCAACTGCAGAACTACTCCGCTCATGCAGAAGGAAGAATTGCGATGTACCAGCTAAAAGGAAAAGCATCCATGTGGAGGGATCAGTTTGTGCAAGTGCAACACATCAGAGAGAAATATATCACTTGGAAGGAGTTTAAGAGGTATTTCGAGAAGAAATATCTGACCAAAAGATACTATGACAGAAAGATGAAGGAGTTCTTCGAACTCGAGCTAGGAAACATGACCATTGATGAGTACGAACAAAGTTTCTTGGAACCGTTGAAGTATGTTCCATTCATCAAAGATAAGACTGTCAAGATTCAGAGGTATTTGAGTGGACTGCCACCTTCCATCGGTGATAAGATTCAGTATGATGATCCTAAGACTACGGAAGAAACAATAAGAAGGGAGAAATGCTTGTATGAACAACAAAGAGAAAAGCCTACCATTCGTAAGGCTTGGAATGATCAAAGGAAGTTTAAGAAGGAACAGAGGCAGAAGGGAAACAAACCTCCCTTTTTCATAAATAATCCTCAAGAACATCCATCATTTAGAGAGCCGAGAATGGTTGAAGTGGGAGAACAAAGGCAGAGACAGATGCCCATTCAGGGTTGGGGCTATAAAGGGGACCAAAAATACAGAGATTGTCCCCATAAAAATGGCAAAGAAAGAGCTATCCATACCATTCAACAAGATGAAATAGTGGAGGACATGGGCAGCAGGATGCCAAGGATCTACGCAGCCCTAGACAACAAGAAAACAGAATTTCAATCACACATGATTGAAGTGGAAGGTATGATTAACAACCGACCACTTATTATTTTAATTGATTCAGGGGCTAGCCATAGTTATGTAGATCCTAGGGTGGTGGAAAGTTTTCATTTAACAAGAAGAAAACATGAAAAGTCTTGTCTAGTGAAGTTGGACAAAGGAACCAGAAGGAAGGTCAATGAATTGGTTAAGTCATGTTCAATGGACATGGGTGGATTGATCACTAAGGTTGAATTGAATATTCTTCCTTTAGGCTCTTACAACTCCTTAATTGGGATGGACTGGTTGGACCAGCAACATGCCCTTTTGGACTATTGTAACAAGAGGTTCACATGCCTGAATGAAGAAGGAAATCAGGTAACAGTCCAAGGAATTCCCAGAGCCGTGGCTATTAGATAAATCTCAGTCATGCAGCTGAAGAAGTGTTACAGGAAAGGCTGTCAATTATTTGCATCTTGTGTGGAAGAAGCATCCAGAGATGCAGTCTCAAAAATTGGAGACCATGAGGTACTCACATAGTTGAAATATGTATTTCAGGAGATATCTGGACTACCTCCGAAGAGGGACATCGATTTTTCTATAAATTTGATGCCTGGAGCAGCTCCAGTTTTGAAGGCTCCTTATAGAATGAGTACGCCAGAGCTGAAAGACTTGCAATTGCAGATTGAAGAGATTTTGAAGAAGGGGTACATTCACCCAAGCATGTCACCTTGGGGTGCCCCGGTCCTATTCGTGAAGAAGAAAGATGGGACGTTGAGGTTGTGCATTGATTTCTGGCAGTTGAATAAGGTAACTGTCAAGAACATGTATCCTTTGCCAAGGATCAATGATCTTTTCGATCAGTTGAAGGGTGGAAAAATATTTTCAAAGATAGATCTCATATCTGGATATCACCAGGTGAGAATAAATGAGGAGGACATCAGCAAGACCACCTTTAGAACAAGGTACGATCATTACGGTTCATAGTGGTGTCATTTGGACTGTCAAATGCACCTGTTGTTTTTATGTGCTTGATGAATGGTGTATTCAGGAACTATTTAGACAAGTTTGTCATAGTCTTCCTGGATGACATCTTGGTGTATTCCAAGTCAAAGGAAGAGCATGAGCAACACCTGAGGATGGTGCTGCAAGTGTGTAGAGAACACCAGTTGTATGCCAAGTTGAGAAAATGCTCATTTTACCAAAGGCAGATCCATTACTTGGGACATATTATTTCAGAAGAAGGGATCGTTGTGGATCCTGAAAAGGTTGAGGCCATCCGAGAATGGTCAGTGCCAAAGAATGTGGTAGAATTTAGATCTTTTATGGGTCTGGCAGGTTACTACAGAAGGTTTATAGCCGAATTCTCAAAGATATCTCACTCTATCACTTCCTCGCAAAGGAAGGAGAAGAAGTTTCAGTGGACTGAAGAGTGTGAGAGCAGTTTCCAGTGATTGAAGATATTGTTAACCAGCGCTCCAATCTTGAAGATTGTAGATCCAAATATGAATTTTGTGGTGTGCACAGATGCATGTAAGGAGGGGCTAGGAGGAGTTCTCGGCCAAGAGGGATTTGTAATCTGTTATGAGTCCCGAAAGATGAAAGAGCATGAAAGGAATTATTCCACGCACTATTTAGAGCTGGCAGCAATCGTCCACACATTGAGGAAATGGAGACATTACCTCATGGAAAGGAGATTCGATTTGAGAACAGACCACAATGGTCTGAAGTATTTATTTGATCAGCCGACTTTAAATGACAGGAAAACCAAATGGCTAGAGTTTCTGTGTGAATATGACTTTTATATCAAGCATATCAAAGGGAAAGAAAATAAGGTGGTTGATGCACTTAGCAGAAAAGTGCACGAATTACATGCTACATCCATTAGCATGTACAGGACTGAGATTAAGGACAGAATTTTGGAAGCTGCAAATGTTGATTTGTAGTATAGAGGTATGGTAGCAAAGCTACACCAGTGTGAGAGACCACAGACCCAGGGAAGTTACACCTTGGGAATTGATAGCTTACTTTTGTATAAAAACAGAGTGTATGTACCCAATGTCCGAGAATTGAAGCTGGCAATTCTAAAAGAAATACATAACGTGGCTTATGCTGAACATCCTGGATATCAGAAGACTGTGGAAGCAGTCAAAAGCCATTATTTTTGGCCAGGTCTGAAGAAAGAAATCGTTGAATAAATCGCCAGATGTATGGAGTGCCAAAAAGTTAAGGCTGAGCATATGCACCCAGTAGGGTTGTTGCAGCCTTTACCAATTTCCGAGTGGAAATGGGAAGTGGTGACAATGGATTTTATTACAGGATTACCCAGAACAAGCAAGCATCATGATTCAATCATGGTGGTGGTGGACAAGCTTACAAAAGCTACCCATTTTATTCCACTGAAAACCACTCACGGGGCAGCAGATGTTGCTGATATTTTCTTAAAATAAGTGGCACGCTTGCACGGAATTCCTAAGACGATTGTGTCTGATAGGGACCTGAAATTCACCTCGAATTTATGGAAAGGACTGTTCAAGGGATTCAGAACGAATCTGAACTTTAGTATAGCGTATCATCCTGAGTATGATGGACAGACAAAGAGGGTGAATAGAGTAATAGAAGACATACTGAGAATGTATGTGATGGATAAACCATCAAGGTGGGAAGACTATCTGCATTTGGTAGAATTCTCCTACAATAATGGGTATCATACATCATTGAAGATGAGAACATTCAAAGCACTTTATGGAAGAAAGTGAAACACTCCAGTGAGTTGGTATAATCCAGCTAACAGAGCAATAGTTGGGCCTGAGCTGCTCAAAGAGATGGAAGACCAAATGATAAGAATTAAATAGAATTTGAAAGATGTCCGGGATAGGCAGAAAAGTTATGCTAATAGTAACAAAACCCACAGAGAATTCAAAGTGGGTGACCATGTTTTCCTGAAAGTGAAAACTAACAGAAGTCCCTAAAGTTGGGAAGTTGCACCAAGTTAGCAGCGAGATTTTGTGGGCCGTTTGAGATCCCGGAAAGGATTGGGACAGTTTCATACATGCTTCCATTACTTGCATCTATGACTGTATATAATGTGTTTCATGTTTCACTGCTTAAGAAATATATACCTAATGCTAATCGGTATGAGAACTTTTTACCACTTTCAATCATAGTATATAAAATTCAACTTTATCAGCAGTATATCATTTATGATTGCATTGAATATATCATGAGCATATAACCATAAGTAGTATCATCACATCAAATAACCACATGCACAGTAAACCATAATTTACATGGAAACCAAAATGGGAGAAAACCACAGAATGATTTCTTATATATATCAAGAATACATTCATAGGAAGCACCAACTTCTAAATTATCCAGCATTGTCTGGAAGGAGGCACCAACCCCCTAATTAAAAAGCATCAACATAAAAGAAGATACAACCTTCTGAATTCTCCGACACCAACCAGAAGGAGGCACAAACCCCCTAATTTACAGGCACCAACCTGAAGGAAGAACCAACTCCTTGAATTCTTTGGCACCAACTGGAAAGAGGCTACAATCCCCTTTCCTTGCCCCGTCCTGCTGCCATGAAATATAAGTGTAGACTCATTATCACTACCACTGAATAACTTGTAACTATCATTGTGACTAACACATCAACCAACTTGTCACTATCACATCAACCAACGTATCACTATCACTGTCACATCAACCAACCTATCATTATCATTATCACTGTCACATCAACTAACCTATCATTAACAGTGTCATAGATATACCATCATCAACCAACTATAACCAGACCCACTCACATGGATACTAAAACCATCACCATACCATGTACATCAGCCATGTACCAAAACCTATACCATATCATGTCCATCAACCATGTACATCAACCTGTGCCATACCATGTACATCAACCATGCTCATTAATCATCAACTATGTACATCAACCATGTACCACAACCTGTACCATACCATGTACATCAACCTATACCATACCATATACATCAACCATGTACCATGTATCCAAGATGTGTCAATGTCTCAACAATATGCCTCAATAATGTGATAACATCACCATGACATATATCAAACCAGATACCAATATAGCCAATATATACTTCTAACAATGTATCATATCATCATAAAGGTGTATCATATCATGTACCATCATCATCAAGACATGCCTCAAGCATGTACCATAAACATAACCCTCAATAACACATGTAAATAATACCTTTGATCATGTAGCAAACTTTATACACAAAATTACAGACATGTAGCTCTTCCTCAACTTTAGCAACAAGAGAATAGCATCATCATCAAACTTTACCTCGGTCTCGCGAGACTAGTTTTGGATTATTCACAAACCCTTAATTTCAACAAGCATAACTTTGTACCTGCAATGAATAAATGTATGCAATTTTAACCACAAATGATATGAGATATTTCTTCCATCTCCTCAAAATTTCAGGGTCTGAAACTTCTCAGAACAGAAGTTATAGTGAAAATGGAAAACCTTCCTGAATTTTATTATATTATGGAGAGAAAACTTGTGCAGCATGCCACATGCTCAATATTTGATATCAGATCCTAAAACTCACACAAAAGATACTATGAATTTTTATGTTTCCACTAAAATTTGTCTCATATAATTTGGATCCTCTATGAAGAAGTTATGATTTTTTTTACCTGGAACACCTTTTTGAGACTAGTTTTGGGACTAGTCAAAAACCCTATCTTCCACAGAGTGTATATCCACAAATACAACGACCCAACATATGACATGTTTACCATAGTTACCTTGACATGTCTTCTCAACCTCCTCCAATTTTCTCTATCTGATTCATTCTAGAAAAATCATTATAGAGAAAATGGTAAGATGATTTTTAAATAACATACCTTAGAACACATCATCACAATACTTCATCCTCTCTTGGAATTTCTCCCTTATTTACTTCATCTTCCCTTTGAAATTCTCCTTAGATCTCTGTAGTGTCCCGAAGACCGAGCCCCTTGTAAATCTGATGTATGAAATGAATTGTAAATATGTGTTATAGGCCGGTGAGCCAAGTTTTTATAAGCTAGTGGGCTTATGTGATTGTTAGGCCAGAGAGCCTAAGGGTTGGAGGCCAAGGGCCTGATTTTGTACCTGTATGTATGCAGCACATTAATAAAATATAAACACTGTCGCGTGCAGACCGACATGATGAATGAGTGAAGGGGGACTAAGCATCCATAGAGAGGGCAATGAATTAGGGGCTGGAAGGTGAGAAAAGGGGCTAAGTGTTGAGCCTAGGGGCTTAAGCCTTGGGAATAATATTTTATTATTATTCCAAAGAACATGTACATTTTATGTTTTATTTTTATTCTAAGTTCCTGGAAAAGGGAAAACGTGCAAAGGGGATCCATGCTGATGGAACGCATGTAGTGCCAAGGGCGACAAGTATCAACCCTAGTGCATGCAAATAAAATTACGAAGATGAGCCATGAGAGGGGACCCTCCTCCATTCCACCCGACTGCTTGAGCACGTACAGATCTCTGAACAGTACGACCGACCCAACCTCTGCAAGAATACCTTGTGTGTTTCTGAGAGCCGAGAAGCCTGGGTTTGTTTCTGAAAAGCCAGGTTCACCCTCTCCGTTCTGAGCCATGGAGTCTGTGTCGAACCTTGCAGGAATTGCTTGTCATGCAATCTTGAAAACCATCACCATGAGACCTTACCACCATTGTTGAGCCTGTTTGGGAAGCCCGAGTCTGTATTCCTGGTTGATTGTGGTGGCCATGCAGAGCTGGACTGCGTGTGGCTTTCTGGCCAGTGCAAGTTGTGATTGAGCCAGTGTATGACCTCTCTCGAGGTGAGGGAGGTGACTGTTGTTGAAAGAGGCAGGTTGTCAAGCCTGTGAGCAACTCTTTCCAGGTGAGAGAGTTTGTTGGGAAGTGGTTTCTTCCAGAGAGTGTCCAGCACCAGCTTCGGGCTCTGAGACTTCCTGATCCAACCTGTTTCCGAGACCCAAAGAGGGAGGTGTAGCACCAATGGACTGTGCTTGTGAAGGTGTATACTCCCGGGCGGAACAGGCATGTGGGGAATGAGATTCTGGAAGTAGTGGGCGTAAGATGGCATCCTGGGAAGAATCCTTCCAGCCATTCTATGTTTCTTTCCCTGCAACCTCAGCCTAGCCTAGGATTCCTTGCCTTGGGGTGGAGCTTAGTCCCAGCTCAGGGGTGACCCACAGCTGAGCTGACGAGCAGTTTGGTCTAAGGCTGGGAGGTTCATGGAAGGCCTGCATGTGGTTGGTGGAATCGCTAAGGTTTTTTCAAAGATAAGTATCGGAAGATGTTTTATTCATAATTTTGCATCTCTGTGTAATTATAACTATCCTGTATTCTGTTGTGCATATCAATTTAATGTTAATGCTATGGATTGTATATTATAGCAGTAAATAATATGTTTACTCTGAGAACAAATGTATTATTTGCTTAAATGCATGTGGATTATACAAGGCCTATATGAGCTATGTAAAATAGCGTTACAATTTGGTATCAGAGCGATTAAGCCTGGGTAACAAAAAAGGTGTGTTACAGTTTGGTATCAAAGCCAAGGTTTCGATGCTGAGCCTAGATGGGCCAGTTGAGTGGTCTTTGGACTGAGGGTGTGAGGAGAAATTGTGTCTGGAGGACCGATTTCAGACCCTAGAATGCTCTAGGTGTGTCAAGGAGTTACTTGACGTGCTTACAAGCTCAGGAGGTATAGCGGTGTTGTGAAACCGCCACCAGTGTGGTCTATGGCCACAGGGAGAGAGGACTCCACACCAGAAGTGCTGGAAGCTTAGGATCTGTTCGGGAGGGAAGGCGAACCCTCGTGACCGTTGGATCTGGAAAGTGTGCGCAAGGTTTAAAAAACCTTTGGAGTTGCACAAGAGCGTGGGAATTGCAATACGCGAACTCCCAAAAACCCGAGAAGATCTACGTTGTAGATCTAGGAGGAAGGCTTGATCGTTAGATCTGGCGGAGTTGCGCTCAAGTTAGTCACGAAAACCTTTCGGATTTTGCAAAGTCGGGAGATGGGAAGTGAGGGTGGTGAACACCTCCAAAACCTAAAACATGAAATCCCAAAATGATCTACACCTTATATCATAGGAAGGGAGTTGACCATCGGATCAAGTTGATGAGAAAACTGTAATTTCGGGATTTCGGCAAACGGAAGTTCGAAATGTGGGATACACGGACTCCCGATGCCCGAAACCACGAAACGCCAAAAATATCTGCACCCTATATCTAAGAGGGGACCTAACCGTTGGATTTTTTCTTGGAATGGATGTGGGTGTATGTCTGTGTACCACGTGCGAGAGAATTGAAAAGACAAGCGAGAGCGGTGGGACTCGATGACGTCATCATAGGTGACATGGAACCACCTGAGGGTGCCACTCGCCACTGTATATGTGGAGACAGTTGTGTTGTGTGGGTCCGGAGGATAAAGTAAATCGAAATTTCGGAAGTCGGGGGTTGGAAAGGAAAGCAAGTCTAGGAGTCTCAAGAACTGAAACCCTAAAACCCGAAGTCTCGGATTCCCGAAATCTTCGAAGACGGAAGAACCGTAGTAGATTTTAAGGGCGACAACTATGTTGTGGACCCAGAGAGAAAGGAAACTGGATTTTTGGAATTCGGAAATTGAGGCGAAAAAGAGTGGGAGTCGTTGCAACGTGAATTTTTGGTCATGTAATCCCAAAAGGATCTAGACTGTTAGAACCAACTAATCGAGGATCGTTGGCTCTCGTACAGGAAACCGTGTATCAGATTTCGCGGATAGTAGTGACAAGAGGTTGGGAGTCACTGCATCATGAATTCCCAGGTACCGAAAACCCGAAGTCCCAAAATTTTTGAAGGACATAAGAACTGTCGAGGATTTAACTGTTGGATCCTCAAGGACAAAAACCCCGAAAAATGAAGTCCCGGAAATTGCAGAGCCGACAGGGCTCAGAAAACCTTGTGAAGTCAAATTTTTCTCACTCACATTGTTTTATGATTATTGTGATTTTATTAAAGGTTTAAGGCCTAACAAACTTCGGATTGATTTCACATTGCGTGTGCAAAGTTCAACGAGTGTCAAGACACCAGTTAATCGACGTCGAGTATAGAAATGGAAGAGGTGTGGATTGCCTCCATTTCAGAGGACGAAAGAGAAGGAAGAGATGACAACCTGGGAGTCGAAGGATCGAACTCCAATGGGAATGGAAGAGAATTAGACAAGGAAGGGCACATAATGAAAATCATTGAAGGATTGCAAATAGATGTCCAGGCATGCCGAGCTGATAGCTGAAAGCTCATGAAAGTCAAGGATCGGCAGGGTGAATTCAACTTTAAAATGTTGAAGAGCCTAGAAAGAATAGAAAAGAAATTGGAAAATGAGAGTGACACCAGTATATCAAGAAGTGTCAAAACCCATGAGAGGAGAAGAAGATAGAGGAGTGGTAGTAGACATTACCGTTTCTCCCCAAAGCGTTCTGGCATGGAAACACACAGTAGTTCAAGCCCATCCCCTACCAAAAAACACTGAAAAATCTGGAAAGGATGAATTGAAAGGGGAGATGAACAAGATCAATCCTCCAATGTTTGATGGATAACATAAGAAGGAGGAAGATTCCGAGACATGGTTGCTTGGCATGAAGAAATATTTCCAACTGCAGAACTAATCCGCTCATGCAGAAGGAAGAATTGCGATGTACCAACTAAAAGGAAAAGCATCCATGTGGTGGGATCAATTTGTGCAAGTGCAACACATCAGAGATAAATATATCACTTGGAAGGAGTTTAAGAGGTATTTCGAGAAGAAATATCTGACCAAAAGATACTATGACAGAAAGATGAAGGAGTTTTTCGAACTCAAGCTAGGCAGCATGACCATTGATGAGTACGAACAAAGTTTCCTGGAACTGTTGAAGTATGTTCCATTCATCAAACATGAGACTGTCAAGATTTAGAGGTATCTAAGTGGACTGCCACCTTCCATCGGTGATAAGATTCAGTATGATGATCCTAAGACTATGGAAGAAACAATAAGAAGGGTGAAATGCTTGTATGAATAGCAAAGAGAAAAGCCTACCATTCGGAAGGCTTGGAATGATTTGAGGAAGTTTAAGAAGGAACAGAGGAAGAAGGGAAACAAACCTCCCTTTTTCAGAAATAATCCTCAAGGACATCCATCATTTAGAGAGCCGCAAATGGCTAAAGTGGGAGAACAAAGGCAGAGACAGAAACCGATTCAGCATTAGGGTTGTAAAAGGGACCAGAAATACAGAGATTGTCCCCATAAAAATGACAAAGAAAGAGTTGTCCATACTATTCAAAAAGTTGAAATAGTGGAGGAAATGGGTAGCGGAATGCCAAGGATCTACGCAGCCCTAGACAACAAGCAAGAAGAATTTCAATCACACATGATTGAAGTGGAGGGTATGATTAACAACCGACCACTTATTATTTTAATTGATTCAGGGGCTAGCCATAGTTATGTAGATCCTAGGGTGGTGGAAATTTTTCATTTAACAAGAAGAAAACATGAAAATTCTTGTCTAGTGCAGTTGGCCACAGGAACCAGAAGGAAGGTCACTGAATTGGTTAAGTCCTGTTCAATGGACATGGGTGGATTGAGCACTAAGGCTGAATTGAATATTTTTCCTTTAGGTTCTTACGACTGCTTAATTGGGATGGACTGGTTGGACCATCACCATGCTTTTTTGGACTGGCATAACAAGAGGTTCACATGCCTGAATGAAGAAGGAAAGTAGGTAATAGTCCAAGGAGTTCCCAGACCCGTGCACGTTAGATAAATCTCAACCATGCAACTAAAGAAGTGTTACAGGAAAGGCTGTCAATTATTTGCAGCTCGTGTGGAAGAAGCATCCAGAGATGCAGTCTCAAATATTGGAGACCATGAGGTACTCACAGAGTTCAAAGACGTATTTCAGGAGGTACCTGGACTACCTCCGAAGAGGGACATTGATTTTTCTATAAATTTGATGCCTGGAGCATCTCCAGTTTCGAAGGCTCCTTATAGAATGAGTACGCTANTATTGAAGAATAAAGATGGGATGTTGAGGTTGTGAATTGATTTCCGGCAGTTGAATAAGATAACTTTCAAGAACAAGTATCCTCTACCAAGGATCGATGATCTTTTCGATCAATTGAAGGGTGTGAAAATATTTTCAAAGATAGATCTCAGATATGGATATCACCAGGTGAGAATAAATGAGGAGGACATTAGCAAGACCGCCTTTAGAACAAGGTATGGTTATTACGAGTTCACAATGGTGTCGTTTGGACTGTCAAACGCACCTGTTGTTTTTATGTGCTTGATGAATGGTGTATTCAGGAACTATTTAGACAAGTTT
>SNQJ01S0066676.1:0-40017 GCA_010110895.2 Picea sitchensis | reverse complement strand
CCGCAATGAACTCGCCAGAGAAACTTCGCTTTTAAAGTTGGGTTTCTATAGCCGAGTGTGTAGAGATAAAAGACCAATATGGTGGTGACCCGACATTAAAGTTCATACCGTCTAGAATCAACTAGGCTTTTACCCAATGAAACATTTTGTCCACTGACTTCTATCTAATGAGATTACTCTTGGTATCATATCCACAAGCATGAAGACCTAAAATATGAGGTATTAAAATTTGTTCATGGCAAATCACTTTAAAAATGGACTTGTGTCTAACTACATGTTCATCTCCTCTTCTTTAAATGATGCCCATAGTAGAACCATACAAAATTAATCAAACCAACCAACTAATAATATCATAACCATTATGAAACAGTGTTGAACTTGAATATGGATTATCACATATCGAGAGAACATCAGTTTCCCAGGAAAGCACTTCCAAAGTTTCTCCTTGGGGTTAAGAATTCTCAATGTTTAGAACAGGAGTAATGATGAAACAGGACCAAACCATGTTCCAATTGCAAGTGCTATATATGCTCATATGGAGCCTTTCTTTTGTTTATGCCAAGGGGTTTGACATAACGCTCATGGAGTACATGAACCACTTTCTTCGGATGAAGAAAAGATTTTATATCGCCTACAGTGTTGAGGATATATAAAACTTAACTAAAATGCCAACGTTTGAGCTTTGTCCATGATTAAGAGCTCCTTAATTTTGAGCCTCAAAGGTAACCAAATCAATATGTAAGATATTAACATGAACCTCCAAAATTGTGAAATGAGAAGTTAAAGTCCAAACCAAACTACGGTAAATACAAATGATATGTAGCCGGTTGATATTTGTGCGATGCTTATTTTATGAACTTGTTGACTTGTTGAACAAACTGTAGTTCAAGCCTTCAAGCATGCCATAGATACTCAAATCAACATGAATGGGCAAGTTACCAACAAATTTAGTTAATTTCAGGGAACGTACTTCGATACAATGTTAATTTCAGATCATGGTATCTAGATTTTGCATTCGAAATTAAACTAAACAGTACTAGGTAGCTAAAAAAACTGAAAACCTCCAAAAAGCGAGCAACTTGAGATAAGTGGAAATCTACAAGCATATTGTTGGAAACCACGGCAAGCAAAAAACTCAATGCTCAACACGACATCCATATTCTATTGAAAACTTAAAGAAGAATTACATCACTATAGCTCAAAACATAAATAAGCTAACCAACATAATGGTCCGCCCAGCATCTCCTATATAGACTAGGAGAACTAGGTTAATCAATGCTCTCCATCCTTGTGGAGGAGGCCCTACACATCCTTGGGGACATCTCCCTTAGGGACATTCTAGAGAAAATGAAATATCTAGCATAAATGCGTGATGTGCTCACCATTTCAAGGTAAGAGTTGATGTCTCAAGGATACGGAACCATAACCAAGCGACAATTTCATGATTACTCACATTCTATCGTATGTTTCTTTGATTTCTATATGATGAATGGATTATACTTTAAATGGAATATGTTTATGTCGTGAATATTGTTAAGTATACTTTAGAAGTCATGTCCTTGAGTTCTATATTTATTTCTACAATAATGAAAATATGCCATGAGACTCCGCTTTCTCGAGAGCACCGTGAAACTTTCCATAAAAAGCGGTAACTCCGAGAAAAGAATTGTGGGGAGTGTTATCCCAGATGTCTAGGATAACTAGGAGATCATGTCTTGAAGCACACATGTCCTAAACATGGAGATGCAGAGTTATTGAGCATGTACAGGGCCATCTCTCTTATTCTTCGTCAGATTTTTCACGTGTGATAGCGGTTCCATCACCAGAGCTGGGCTGCATCGGAGGACTCTTTCTCTATGAGGGTATTAATTGGTCCAAGGTATCATGGTATGTGTCATATTTGATTATTGCATAACCTTCTTATATATGCATTGGTTCCTTTCATTTCTAATGGCTGTGGATCTTACACTAATCCACTTGACCATTGTTGGAAGGGTGATTGATGGGGTAACTTAGCAATTTGGTATTCATGGGTTTTGGTTAGCCACCAAGGGGGATTCGCAGAGCCATCGTCCATCCACCATCTTATCACTTTACATCTTATACCGCTCATGCATCCCATTCCCTTGGATTTGGCCATTAGGATGACCTCTCGGTGCTGTCTTGTGGGAAGAAGGGCTACAAGAATTGAGGGTAAAAGAAGCTAGTAAAAGATAAAATCCATGAGAATAAAACCACAAGTGCTTTTCCGAGGATCCCTGAGTAGGAAATAAAAATCCTCTCGATAAAAACTAAGGGACCTAAGAAAAATAATAATAATAAAAACAAGACCTAACCAAGAGGATGGGAGGTCTCATCACGAACAGGCCATTATGATTTCATAGGTATTTAGCGGTATAACATTGCCACTATCTGGTCACCAAGACAAGTGTTATAGGATAAATCCATCATTCGGGACACAAACCGATCTCCCTGATCCCACACGGATCTAGAACAAAACAGACGAATATTACCTCTCCTAGATCTAGACTATTGAATGAAATGAGATATGAGGATCATGGACATACCTTATGAGCGCTTTCCTTATCTCTTTTGTTCCAAGCTTCACCCCAATGCTCTTGTCAGATTCGGATCATGATGAAGTTCAGAAATAAGAAATTGAAAGTCAATATATTCAATAACTAATTATATGATCAAGGAGTTATGTAATAAAAGTGACATCATCTTTATGGAAAGGGACATATTACTTTATTGAATTAATTAAAAGTGAAACTTACACCCTAAGCCTTGATGTCATAGGTCTGCTTTCGATGGCTTCTAACTCCGACACACACACTTGCTCATGCATGAGAGAAATCAACCACTTGTGATGATACATTTGTTGTCTCTATTTGTTGTAGCATCAATTCTCTGAGTCTTACTAATTACCCAATCAATATTTAGCTAGCTTGTTGCTTGTTTTCTTAACCCTTTCCTTGAGCAATATTATCAATATATAGGAGAAGACCAGATGTTACTTGGATAGGAAATGATCTCAATATATCTGGAATGCGACGCGAATAACCATTCTAGAAACCAACTCATGTTTCTAGAGGATTCCCTTCTAGAAGATTCAAGATCTTATATTTTTCCTTCATTTGGAACATGTTCACACCGGCTATTAGTTGATGCAAGAGGTTAGCACTCGATATCTCTGGAGCTAGATAATCAGGCATTCTCATGAGAGGCGGATATATGGAAGCAACCTCGAACATCCTTTAAAAGCATGATTTATGGAAGAAAACAAATGTAACTTTCGGGGAAAGTGTTAGTGAAGAGCTTGATTTTCCATCATCACTTAACATCATCATGACATCATCACAATGATACCGCAAAATTGTGGATATAATTCCCCCAAAGTCTGAGGTGGGTGTCATGAAATCAAATAGACTATTAGAGGAACAGGTACATCTAATGAAAGCACGCAAACATCCAAAAGGATGTCAGTGAATATCAAATATACCAATTCCGAGGTAAGCATTCCCATACTTTCGGATCCTTAGGCATTAACATCGCAGAAACAAGGTCATGGCCACCAATCATAAAACCTGGATCCATGCCATAAAAATATAACATAGCCACCAGGAACACACTATGGATCCATGCAAAAAAATTCAAATAGAGATGACATAGCCACGAAACATACATAGTGGATCTGTGTGTCACAAATCATACATACTCCATACATAGCTAGACCATATAGACCAATATCCGGTGTCTTCAATCATCATGCGGTATGAATCATACGTGATTACATTTGTGAAGTCGAACATGGCTCCACTTGATTATCGGTCATTGATGCAACCACAACAAGTGAGAGGAAAATCACCATTGATGTCAATGAATCCCAGTTACTATGGTAAAATCCATCGAGTGTGAATAAATGAGTTGATGTCTTGGGCGGAATCTTTGTCGAGGGGTCAATGATGTAAACCAAATGCGGCGAAGAAAACTTCCATTGAGGCATGCAAGCTCCAAGGTACTAAATAATTTCTAAGTCTTGATTAGGATAATGTGTTGAAGTCAATGGAACAAGCCTCATCTCATCCGCGGAGACTGATGTATCCCCATCGGGTACGAGAAATGGCGAGTTTGAAGGTGAAACAAAGTATGTGACAATTGTGGACTTTGGACATAGGAAGGCGACCGCGGAATGAAATGGACAAAGCTGCAGATGGCCACGACTCAAATAGAGGTTCATGGGAGGACAGCTCTTGAACATACTTATGAATGACCGATAATGATTTGGCGACATTGACTCAAATACGACACAAAGAATGACCTTGTTATTAAATTGAATGAGAGGGAAATGGATTTCACAAACCGACTTCAAATGATAGTGAATGGGGGTGTCATGTTCAAGGCGACACTAACGCCAATTAACAAAAGGTAAAATATATCCCTTTCCAAAATTTTCCCCACCATTTCGGCGAGTACCTCTCTCTTTATTTTCACGCCAAGCTTGAAGGGAGGATCACATATTCTGATGATATAAGCTCATCGCCGGTTGAGTCAGCAGGTATTACGTAGATCCTAGGAAGGAGTGGTTAGAGTCTAATGCAGATTACGTCAATGTTTGTTTAACAAAGTCGAGAGATAGTAAACTTCCGGTTTTCAGGATTATAGAGTTTGAAAAAACTTAAAGATAACTCTCTCAGATCCATTTAAGTCTGATGGTCAAACGAGACGAAAAAGGGTTAAACTATCGCTCAAGGGATGAATACTTCAAATACTTTAGCGAGCATGAAAATAGTAAGATCGCTCGACAATCTTTTTGTATTTAGAGAGTCTAAAAAGGTTTTAAAGATGACTCTAGGGGGGTTCTTTTTTCGTGTAGCCATATTGAGCCCGGAAAAGAGATAAAATAATGCTTGATCACGTTCTAGGTTTTTTTTTCGCAAGTGCAAGAATGGATAAATGGCACTTGAGGTTTTTTATATCAAAACCATAGAAAATAACTAAAACTATACCGCAAAAGAATGGTCAACCTCTGTGTTCCATACACGCAGTTTTACTTCCTCCATTTCCTCATTAGAAGTGGGGTTAAATAATGAATAAATATAAAATCCACTTTGGTAGTAAAAAGTAATTAAAGCAAACCAACACATTTTACCATATCATTTTTACCCTTTTACCGGTAAGGAGACAAAACTTCCATTTTACCTTCTACCTTCATTGTCTATTTTCGGGATCTTCGGGCCATCATTCCACGAGCCGTCTGCAGTGTTTTACGGTAAACTCTCTATTCTCTAAACTTTCATGGTTCAGATTCATGATTTCATTGGTTAAATTTCAATTTTTTGAGTTAATTTTTGAAACCCTATCGTGTAGAGGGATTCTCGCAGGATATCTGGGACACAAGTACATTCTTGAGGAGGACCTAAGGCAACATATCGCGAGAAGTTAAGCGTGTGCCATAGGTCCTGCCATTCAGCATAAAGGATTCAAAAAATTTTGTAATGTTTAACCAATAAAAAAGGTTTATTTCATGAAAGAGAGGTTTGACCATCTTCATATGTTTCCCATGCGGGTTTATAACCATCATAATGGTTGCTCGAATGGAGAATGAGAGAACAGGGAAGAGAAACATACAAGCGGCGAAAGTCACCCTCAAACCATTGTTGCCTTAAGAAATTGCAGTCTCCTAAAATATCTCTGCATCCCGGGCGCGAGGCCGAGTTGGGTACTGAAATTACTTGATCGAATGTGGGATTGGATCAACAAGTCTTGCTTCATCGTGGGAACTCATACCGCTGACGCGGAGCATGGGGACATCTATTTCTTATTTGGGTTATCAATGAGGGTCCCTATCATCGGTTGATCATTGGCTGAAGGGTGGTTTAAAAATGAAGGTATTGCGGCGTGCTGCGTGCGAGCTGAGCGACAAAAGGAAAGTGGCGCCATTTGAAATTGACGTGCAACTCTCCATTACCATTCTCTTTCCGGATGGTAGAAGTGTTGCCCATAACGGCTGCCGAGCTACTGGTAATACCACATCGAGTGTCTCTTGGGCGGGTATTCAAAGCCCGGGCTGATCGGTTTTACCACAGTCTTAAAAAACAAGCGATAGAATGCAGTGGAGATCTGGCTTGATTCGGTGCTATGGATGCTGTTGGTGTCAACTATGCAGCAGAGGTCCGGGTGTTTGGAAGCGGTGAAATTAGCGCTTTCAGGTCCAGGGACCAAGGATGTTCTGATGGTGCTTATCATGGCGGACATGTACGGACGTTATTCGAGGGTAGAATATGTTCTTCGTGGCCAGCGCTGAAGGCCAATGATCGCGATGGTAGAATATTATGCATCACGGCGGCTTACTATTTTTTAACAGGTGATATCACGACCTTGCGCGCCTAAGGACACCGCAGTGGAGACCGATAAAATTACCAATCTTAATTTGTTTTAAAATGTTTTTTTTTTTTTTTTTTTAACATATTTAAATGTTTTTGTTTATAGATTTATCCAAAGACTACACCAAAATTTTATTGATAACAAAGATGTTGCGCTCTGATGAACCTGTTGGTTCTCATCCGGCGTCGAGGAGGATTAGCGATTCACAGTTCCCGATACGAGGACTGGCTGGCCAGTGGAAAGGCGAACTTAGAGGGGCGATAAAGTGACCGTTTCGGTGTCTTATGTCTGGAAGTCCATGTAATGGCGATCAATCCTGCTATCAGGAATCTTTGCCTCTATGGTTTCTTTCTCACAGAGGTTACTGGACAGTATTGCTATAAGTGAACATCATTGTGATAATGTCATTATACCGAATCCATAGGCTTCAATTTTGATATTTTGGACTTCGGACTCATTTTGTAAAAACAAACTTTGATACGTTATATATATACATGGTTTCTGCCGACTTACTTTTACATTGTGCTTTGTTTTAATGTGTTTGATTTATAAGTGATTTTAATGCATGTCCAATACGCCAATTAGCTAAAGAATTTTTCAATGTATTAAGACATCTAGAATTAATGTTGATATTCTATGTAATCAGAATGTCGTTCCAAGTAGTCGCGAATATACCCTTAATAAAGTAGGACTTGAATAGAATATACGTATTCGGTTGTAGTACACCAGCGGCGGTTCGTCGACAACCAGGCGGCAAATTGAAGATAGCATCAACCCGGTGGAATTTCAACCTGGCTACTCTGCGATATTTATTAGGTTGCCGCGGCCAAGACATACCTCATAAAGACTCTCAAGCTCATTTGTTGGGTCATGCAGATTTCCCCATGTAGGAAGCTAGGTTCTTAGTACTATGGCTAGCACCGTCGCCGAAGCCAATATAAGGTAGCGAATACTCAGAGCATCGGCAATCAGAAACACAGCGTCAAGTAGGCAGAACCGGACCGTCAAAGAAAAACTAAAACACACACGTTATGATACATAAAATACAAGTACTAATGCACAAATTATTCATGCATAGTACTTTAACCCTTAAAACCTATTATTCGGGTTACTCAAAGGTAAACCCATCATAATCCACTAAACCATCTGCGTTTCCAAACTTTAACAATGCCAAAGGCCCATGCACCACGGCGGGTTGAATTTCCGACTCACTGAGGGCATATTTTATGCGTTCGCCTGAGGAAAGAACAAGATCTCCTTAGAAGACACGGTTTGACATGCTTGTCATCTTGTGCCTGCTGTATGTTTCTTTTGGGCTTCGATTACAAGAGTAGAATCACGGCGAGTCTCTAATAAGCATCTATGAGATGTTCCTCTTCAGTATTAGGTAAAGAATCTACGGCTGGCAAGGCGGTATTTCACATCTATTGGCAGAATGGCTTGCATGCCACAAACTAATCGAAAAGGTGTAAATCCCGTGGAAGACTCAATAGATGTCCGTCATACAATGCCGAAAATAACATTGTATTTGGTTTTATGTATTCCTATCATCCATTCGAATCATAGTTATGAGAACTTGACCGGTGGCTATCATGAAGGCCAACTTCCTACGTAAGTTCAGGACATCACGCCATTTTCTAAAATGACTCTAGTGTCGATGGAAGGCGCTGGCGAGGAACAGCAAAATGAGTGATGACATGGTTGAAAAAGAAATAACGCAGCAGTATTTCTAGTATTATCGAATGTCCGTACCTCGGCCCTTAGTAAAATAATCAACGTGACTACAATAATGTAACCATGCCCGTAGAAGTGAGTGACATGTCATGAAATACTACATTTAGAAAAAGGACCCTCACGAGACTAGGTAATGAAGAGTGGGATGCAATGAATTTATACCGATTATAAGTCCGGCGGGCATATTTATACGACGGTGTAGTGATGCGATCCGATAAGGAAGGCCAAAAGTAACACACTTGCATATCTACGGGTAGTAGCATACCTAGACATATGACCGCCACAGCAACATAAGATGAGTCATTCAACGCTTTGTCATCTTCTTCAAAAGTCAAACAGCGCCGAAATACAGAGTCAATGCCCCGACGGTAAAGAGTATTGCCGAAGATAATATATTGACGGGATTGGTAACGTATACGACGACGGTCAACGCTAGACAAATCAGGCCGAAAAGTTTGAGTTTTTAGATATATAATGATATCTCCATGCAATATCGTCGATGCCCGATATTGAGGAAAAGTGACTGTCGGTGTGAATGTTACTACTTTTTCGTGATTAATGGGGAAAATCCTAAATTAACTTCAGCGAAACTAAGTTTCTTGTGTAGTAGCGTCCAATTCATCTCACAAAGAGGGCAACATGCAGATTACTTTCCCCGACAATTGGCGTGTCAATATGTGGTATAGAGGTTACGATGTAGAATCAACGTAGTCTTCTGATATAATAGCCAGCGTTGAGCTAGCGGAAACGAGCTGACGACTTCTCAACATGTTGGTACTTGATTTCCGTTGATGATAAACTATATAAATAATAGATAATATCTTCATCGTGGTTGAATGAGGACATATACGGTGAAGTATACTCGAGGCGAGCTAAATAAATAAAATCTCGACTATAATCGGAGAAAGAAGAGAACTTTACGTGAGGACAACTAAAGCTTCAAAGTTGTTAGCAACCTTATCGAACATTTCTGAACCTTTCTTTGAAAGGTAGAAACCAGTGATCTTAGTAATTGGCGGATGAAGCGATGATGAAGAAAGTTTTGCTTTCCCACAGAAACTTAGTAATGAAGAAAGGAGGTTAAGAATACTCAATATATGGGATCACCAGTCCATGGCGTAAACAAATAGAAACCAAAATTGATTCCCGGATTCATAAAGACATTATGAGGATTGAGGCGAATGTGATAGAATCGACATCGAACAAAAAATCGCTCGGAGATGATTAGTCGGAGATTGATTGAAATCGGTAAATATGAGCTGGAAAGTAATTCGAAATAAAGTTGAAGCGATATTCTTTGTATGAAACCGCAGGAGACCTGCCTTACCTGTTGAAAAGTAGCACACATTTCTTAAAAGACCGAATGGAAGTTTCTGTGGCGAAATGATACCCCAAGGACAAATAAAAGCGATTTTATGTTGATCCTCGGGGCGATGTTAATTTGATTATAGCGGAGAATCATTACATGGCGAAGAAGATTCCTTTGTCGGCCTGATCATCCGACGGTCATGGAAACAAAGGGTTGGAAGAAGTTGTCCTTGGGGCCGGGGAGCTTTACGGTAATATCCAGATAATCAACACAAGCTCTGTGCCACCACCACCTTTCTTGTCAATGTGCAGGGGGGTTGAAACCCGTGCTCACAGGACAGGCAGGCAGGCACTGGGAGTTTTGGCAGGAGGTGGGAGATGAAGGAGGGACATGGGGCGCGGGCCTGGCATGGCCGGTGGAGATGGGCCAGGCATGAGGGTGGCAGACAGCATGGGCATTTGCAGGCCGGGGTTTCGGGCATGTTGGGGTGCTGGGAGGCTATTGTTGAGTTCCCTTCTTATCACATGTAGATCAGAGAGCCTTCAATATTGATGACTCCAGCACGATAAATAAGTACATCTGCTGATAATTCTAGAAAGTGTTTGTTCCAAAACAAATATGGAGCAGGTACCTCGATCCCAAAGTGTCAGCCATGGCGGACACTTGATCATCATGTTGATGGGAAGAATATTACGGAAAGAATCCCGAGGAGGCAACTCCTCAAAGAAAGTGCGAAGAGTGTTGATTCCATGGCGGGAGCTGTCATCGGACTTGCCATTCTGCGTCGTGCAGCGAGGGTGTTCGGGAATACGAGGACATCAAAGTCCAAAGGCCTTGCCAGAAGTTCATAGGAAACAGGAGAATCATATTAATAAAGCTGGCCAGCAGACAAGAATATCCGGGTGAGTGGTGGGTATGGGAAAAAGTACCCGATAGCTGAAAGAAGAGTCTTTAGAAAGGCAGGCTCAACGTCTACCGTAACCCGATTGGGATTTTAGCTATCATGACACATTTCGGTCTGAAGTATCCCGAAATTAAGAAGGAGAAATTTGATCAGCAGTAGCGATCTTTTTTCCTTGATGGGAAAAGCGAATTACCACAGGCAGTCATTGTTAAACACAACAGCTTTCGCATAGAGATCCACCCTAGGCCGAGAAGAAGATTGTAATCTAGGGGAGCATAGAAAAATTCCACTTCAACTTGGACCGTCTTACCTTCAAGAGTAACCGACAACGATGGAAGAACACCATAAGGCCTAAAAACCTGATCCATTGAAGGCTTGGAGTATTTTGTGATTCCAATTAGAGGAGAGCCAATGGCAATAGAGTAAGAGACATTATGCACTTAGAGGCACCCTCATCAACAATAGGTTTAATGAGATGATATAACGCCGGGGAGACAAGAACTGTGCTCGAAAAGCAGGTGTGGGGGTAACCTTAGAAACATGGTGGTCAAATTCGAAGACTATCAAGTTAGTATCAGTAGGATCAATTCCACCTATAGTTTTCAGCGGGCTATTTATACGTTCTGTGGGACAAGACTAAAAGGACTGAAGAGGCGTGGAACATCGTTGAAGGTGCTTGGGCGAGATCTTCGACAATGATATAGTTCAGGGCACTTACCGGTGGCATGAAGGATTGAATCTTGCGACTTTGCAAAACTGCTACAGGAATTCATTAAAATGTATCAAAATGGATGCTGCAGGATGAAGGGCCTTCGTGGGTGGATTTGGCGAAGAGAGTTACCAAATCGGGAGTTAAGTCGTCAACCTTCTCCTTAGTTGGAGAATAGTCTTTGGCTCTAGGTGCGATGGCAACGTCATTGTTCTTAGAATCGCCGGAGCACATCAAAACTGCTTCGCCGATGTAAATAGAGCGTAGAAGGTTGGTCGCGATGACCAAGGCTGTTGCTAAAGATGGAAGAGGTTGGGACAAAACCAGTAGAAGCGTAGAGGGTTTAAGCGTTCCTTGAAGAAACTTATTAACCTTGACGCGTCTAGGACAATCCTTTGTGTGAGTGGTAGTACCTGAATGAACCGGGTCGCGTGGTTTCGCGTATCCGATGCGTCAACAAGAGGGTTTTAGTTTGCTCCGTTTCTGTTATTATTTTTTACTCTCCTTATTATTGCATCTTCCTTTCTTTATTTACGGTGCGGCCGTGGAGTTGAGCATTCCGCCCAGTTTCTGCGGCCGGGAGAGCGGAGATAAGCATTTTGGAACATTAGAAGAATTGTAGTTTGGGGTTGTTGTACTTGAAACCGAATGTATGATTGATGTAAAACATTATCACACCGCCAAGGCATCTTGGCGTGGGCAGTTGAAGTCTTGCGATGCGAGGGATGAAGGCAAATCCGACGGCAAGGCATATAGTGTTTCCGTTTGTGAATAAATGAGATCAGATATTGAGCGGAAAAACGCCTTTTGCTCCTTTGTAACAACACCGCCCATAGCAATGTGCTGCAATTTGTTCCACAAAAGTTTTATGTAAACCATTCTTCCGATGCTTGATGAGCTCAAGTTTATTCAGGCATTACGCCCTCGCCACTCATGAATATGATCGGATATATGATTGCTTGAAATTTGTTTGAAGGAAGTTAAATATATGTCCAGAGTATAAGTAACGGTCGGTGCTTGTGTGAGAAAATCCATAGTTAGGGTGTTGAAATCAGAAAAAGAAGAAGTACCATTGGTAATTCAATATACCGCGGTAACACATTGAGGGGACCATTTGAAAGAGGCGTGGAAACTGAATGGAGTTATCCATGGCCGGTTAGACACTACATAAATGAAAATTCGCGTATGATTGTTTGGTCCTCTCCACGCCTTACCATCGGTGTTGAATATCAGATGGAATCTTAGCGGGGATAAGGCCATTAGAGGAGAGTGTGAATAGGATCATTGAGGGGATCGGACAAGTATGGAAAATCAAGATTGGCGAGGAAGGCAGCTGTCGGTTTACTAACGGATGCGGTGGCTTTGGAATTTGGAAAGAGCCCGTGTGAACAGTGGGTGTAGCGGTATCCATAGAGGAAAGACCCCCCTTGTTGATTGGTGGATGGATAGGATAGTAACCGCAAGGATTATGACCTTGAGTTTGAGTGGACACGAGGTTGAGTAGTGCATTTCGAACTAAATAGGATTGAGACACCCTGGATGGAGTTGACCAACATAGGGACAGCTAGCGCTAACACTGAGGAAAGTTTGTAAAAGTTGGAGTCCAATCTTGGAATAACCAAGTCGAGGAGGTATGTTTTGTCCAAAAAGTGAAGTTGGTCCCCCTACAGTAGGGATAGTTCCACCCGGAAGTTGTGTGTGTGTGTGTGCCGTGGGTTATTAATGCTTGTGGTATGTCCGGAAAAGGAAAGGAAAAGGAAAAGGAACAGTACCACCCTGTCCACCCACGGGAACGTGCAAGTTGGGTGCAACAGTTGGAATGGTGTCACTAGGATTAGGATTACCATAAGTAAATTGAGGGAGTGTTGGGATGAAACTAGGATAGGATGCCCAGGAAAATGAGGAACACCTGGAGAACCAGCTGGTGTTTTTGGGGGTGTTGGATTGGAAACATTCAACAAAGGATTCAGTGCATGGTAACCATGAGGTAGATTCGGATTAGCCTCATGAGTTCTTTGGGTATTGATAGGGGCAAGAGTGGTGGCAGGAATCTCGGTTTGGAAAATCGTAGTATTTGTGATATGGGCTATCTCGGGAGGGAGAACAAAATTATAAGTGGTAGTATCGGTGTAGTCTCTGTCTCAGGAGTCACAGGAGGGTTGATTCCATTAAGCAGGGATGAGTTTGGCCGAGAAATAACGTGTATCGGACCAAAAGGATCTTGTACTGCAGTGACAAGGCCCAGCAGGTTGATTGAAGATGTGCGGCGGTTCTTGAAGGTTACTTGTCCAACAGGTTGTTCCCCACGATGAATGCGATAGTCCTCTATAGTATTGGTAATTTGAAAATCACCTAGAGGATCAGTACGTTCTACTTATGGAGGTGAAAGCGTCTTGGACTTCCTTATGTCCATGTGGTAGGTAACAAGAGAGGATTTCACATTGGCCGAGGAGAGTCGAGGGGGTACCTAGAATTTGTTGTTAATACAAGAGTTGTGAAAAGCATCGGATGTTAGAGGATAAACATCCCTTGAGCGATACCGTGGGGGAACAATTGTAAACAAGTAACAAACTCCATAATGAAAATCCTATGGTCAACCCGAAACAAACAACAAACACTAGTAAACAAAATCTAGAAGCAATCCTGAAGCAGGCAATACCTTCCTATTGCTCGAAGCCACTAGTTTGTTGAAATCCAACTTGTCGCAACAATGGGAGGCGAGAGGCGGGGCTAAAGATTGGAAAAGTTACGTTGACGACCTACTTAACTATGGAACCATACGAGGGTGCAAGCTCCCACCCATAATGGTGGGTATACCCTCCAAGGATCCCAGTGAGTTTGATCAACGTCAATTCCAGTTACCGTGAATACTTTCCCCTCCACGGTCCCCTCGTGTAAAGAACCTAAATACTATGGACACTAAGGTCCACCACAAAACAACAATACGACACAGAGCAGTCGTGGAGTCAATCCACATGCAAGAGGCGGGTGTTATCTAGCGAGGAAACCAACTCAAAGGCTTCCACTCATATGGTGTGTGGGTATACCTGGTGATCCCGTATCACGGTAAATCTACAACGTGTCAACAAAGAGGTTAGTAACTTCTGCCAACTGTCGACCTAGTGCTTGACCCTTGTGTGTTAGAAGGTGGTCCCGGACAATATTTTGCCAATGGAATTTAACACTCCTAACTCAAGATTCTATTTTGTGTTTTTGAGATTTTGGAGAGTGTGTCTCTTCCTACTCCAAAGCACTTGGCTAGCTAAATGTTGGTGTAAGAGCCCTACTCAGAGTTACTAGAATCCATTTTAATATTACACAATGTTTTTAAAAGATGTTGTTGCATGAAAGTGGAGATGAGCTTCGTGATGTATGACTCGACCCAAATAATGCAAGGATAATGATGATATAATCCTTTTTCATTCATAGATCCCTAATTTACATGGGAGAGAACATTTTCGAATCAATCTCAATACTATAATGTAAATGCAATGCTCAATTTCCTTCGGATGTCAATGCCAACAATCATATATCGATGAGCAATTTCACATATGTCTCTTTCAAATACTTTATTAAGCTCTAAAATTTGATTTTTTTCAATGTTTTTTTTAAAAAAAAAAAAAAAAAAAAAAAAAAAAAAAAAAAAAAAAAAAAAAAAAAAAAAAAAAAAAAAAAAAAAAAGAAAAACAAATCATAAAGACTAAAACAAACAGCAAATTAATTCACTTTCATGAAAGTAAACAAGCAAACCAATGAGTTCCATAATGCAAATGAAAATTTCCGCTTGAACAACCTATAGAAGTGAGAAACGCAAAACACTTGACTTCGCTACCAATAGCTGGTTCTGACCCTAGCAGGGCGGACTCAAATCCAGTGAGAGAATGAAAATGTCAATCAGGGCAAAAAGAAAATCAAACTGCCAAAAGCAGAAAGACCACAAACCCTATAAATCTATTCAAACGAGCAAACTATTGTGACCCAATAGAAGCAAAAACCTGCGTCAAACGTTACGAGCAGTTGAAAAGTCAAAAATCAGTTTCAAATTTTTCAAAATGCTTCATGGGGCCCGTGATGTCTAGGTCTTGAAGATAGTGTTCTCATGAGACCCTTGTGGAGAAAAGTGTGAAAGTGTTCCTGCTTGGACTATATACAGCAGTCGAGACGGTTCTTGCGGGCTGCCAATGTGCGATTATTGAAATCCACGAAGCTAATGAAAGAATTTGAAAATCTGAGAAAAAATTCAAGTTGGCTTATAGACCCAGGAGGTCATTCAGGGTATCCTGAGGACTTAGATACTGACAAAACAGGAGAAAAATTCCAATAGAGAAAATGGCCACAGAAAATTCAAAACCATAAGAAAAGGAACCCTTTGATGGAGTCATGAATTTTGTTATAGGATAAATGGAATACGGACCTATACGATCCCTAGATCACGGATCTAGAACAAAAGCAGAGACGAGAATAATACCTCTCCCTAGATCTCTAGACTATTGAATGAACTAAGAGATGAGGATCATGGACATACAGGCAGCTTTCGTTATATCTCTGTTGTTCCAAGTTTCACTCAAATGCTCTTGTCTCGTTCAGATCACATTTTGATAGTTCAAACCAATGAAGTGAAGGTAGATCAATATATTCAATCTCTAGTCCTATACATATGATCAAGGAGTTATGCCAATAAAAGTGACATCACATCTTTATGGGAAAGGGACATAATACTTTGTATTGAATTAGTGAAAGTGAAACTTTTACAACTGAGCCTTGATAATGATGGGTCTCCCTTTGATGGATCTAACCGACACACACACTTGCTCATGCATGAAGAAAATCAACCCTTGTGATGACCTTGTTGTTGTCTCTAGTTGTTGTAGCATCAGTCCCTCCATACAGTCTTGCACTAATTCTCCAATGATTCTCTTTAGCAAGATTTTTGCTTGTTTTCTTAACCCTTTCCATGAGAAATCTTCTCAATATATAGGAAAATAGATTGTAGTTTTGGATAGGAAATGATCCAAAGATATTTGGAATGCCAACACTTGAATAACCATTGGAAGCCAACTCTCATGTTTCTGGAGATTCCCTTCTAGAAGGCTCAAAAACTTCATCTTTTTCCTCTTCATTTTGGAATATGTTAGCACCACAGCTGTGAATTACGGTCACGAGAAGGTTCCACCTCCGGCTATCTCTGAGCTGAAATCGAGAGCATTCGCGGCAGTCTCTATAAGTATGCGAAGAACATCCTTTAAAAGCAATTCTACGGAAAGACAATGCGGCTTTTCACCGGAAAGTTTTTTTGGTAAAGAGCTTGATTTTCCATGTATAACATCATCATGACATCATCCCCACAATGACAAAGTATTGGTTACCATGCCAGGGCGGTGACTTTGGTTGCATGGCCAAAGGAAAGGGGTCTCATCGCGAGCCAACACCCATGATTTACAGAGATATCGTTAGATTATACTTGGCTGTCATTTCGGACCCGCAAGCAAATACGTGTCCTTCTTGTAGAAAAAGGAAGAAAATCAATAAAAGAAAGATGAAGACAATAAAGGGCTTGAAAAATGCATCCATGGTAGATGCGATACAAACCTCTTACAAAGGAAGGCGCCCACAGACGACACCTTCCCTTTGTCTTACTATGACTAGACATCCTAAAAACCATATCACCTCAGTAAACATGGCTTGAATTTATCCTTTGAAACTTTCCATCTCTTGTGGGTATTATCCCAATGAGTTTTGTTAGTTCCTTAGCCTTGTATAGTAGATGCATTGTAATGTCTTTGATCTCTTAGATGATGTGTTAGGTATTTCGTATATGTTTGTCCCCAATGATGAAATATGATTTGTTGCTATGATATCTAGGTGATGAGCCCAAGTGGTTTTCGATGTCGGGATGGCACCCAGGTGAGATGGTACCAGAGGATCGGTGCATGGGGAGATGGCTTGGACCTCCATGGGGCTGAAAGAGCCCATCAAATGGACATTGGGATGGCAAAGGCAGGACAAAATCATGATGAACCCTTACATGAAGAAGATAGGGGCAGCCCTCACCGGGACGGATATTTGACCTAGGGGGAATGAGTCCACAGATGGGATGATAGCTTTGATGGACGCCACCAAAGAGGCGGTACGGGCGTTTTAAGATGGCGTTAATGTTGGTCTTGTTTGTACATGTGGCGGGGTTAGAAGCCCCAGGGGTCAACGTTTGCCTTCTAGATGTTGGTGGTGATGCGCAAAAGGGCCAACGATCTCCCTCTCAGAGGGGCGATCTCCCATTTAGCTCATTTTTGCGTTTTAGCATTCAATGTGACAATGTGGAATGTGTTAAATTCATTGCGTAGGTTGTTTTAATGACCTATTTTGATAATTAAAGGAGTCCGTTGGATGATATAAATAGAGGGCGTTGCCTCTCATTTTAACATATGGCTTCCCCCTTTCTCTTGGAGAGTGATACTTCTAGCAAAATACTTATCTTTGGTTGTACGATATAATAACTTTTTTGGGTGGTAGCTACACTTGGAGGATTATCTTGGCATATCATGGTGCTTTTATCATTGGAAGATGTTACAACTAGGGTTTGATTTGGCTCTTCATTGATTTGTAAGTATATTTTCATGCAAAACTTCTTTATTGATTGGTTGTAGGTATAATTGCTTACTTTTATGGTACATTGTTGGTATTTGCTTAATCAGTAAAACCTTAGGGAGCAATCACACAAGTAGGTTGTTGCTAATTCCCCATGATAAAAGCTTGATTATCCATTTGATTAAGAATAATCTAGCCTAGCCATATACACTAGTTCATCTTTTTTCTTGAGTTAGTTTTGAAACATAGATTGAAGAAGAAGACGTCCTAGGCCTAATTTTATTTTTTACACACACAAGTAGGTTTGGCTTCTAGGGTTTGAAAAGAAGCAATCCCCAAGAAACACTTTTAAGCCATAAATCTATGTGTTTTATAGCTAGTTGTTTTGCCAAAAGGGTCTTAAGGAAGGGAGGAGCATGAGGGCTAGCTTTAGCTACAGGAATGAGCCTTCTCCCTTAGGGTTTTGATTTGGTGGCCCTTCCATTTGCAGCACCATTAAACCTAACCCTCTTGTCCTTAGGTTCAAATCTCTCAACCATTAGCCTTTCTCCATTTTGACTCAAACCAGCAAGGAATTATTCTAAGAATGTAGCGTTGAACTTTGTTGTTAAAACTACCTCTTTCAAACTCTCAATTGTGAAAACCTACTAACCCTATCTTACCCCTAACCCTAGTTTTGATGATGATGTCTTGCCATACTTGTTTTAAGTTTGGATAAAAAGTTCTAGGTGACTCATCCCTTATTCAGAGGTATTAAGCAATCTCATTGGTCAATTTAGCAAAACATCCACCTCTTTGTCTACCAAACTAACCTACCTAACCTATAGGTGACGTCATACTTTTTTTAAACCCTTGTTTGGCCTTATAACGTTGTAGTATAGTCATCTATTTAATAGACTTTGAGTTATTGATGTATTCATAAGTTTATTTGACAAAAGTGTTCTTCTCGTTGTCTTCAAAATTGACCTAATAGTAGGGGTGACGTCACCCTAAATCTTCAACAATAGCCAAACAACAATATTGGTGTATGAGCACATATTAGTACATTGTGATATAATAAAGATTGTTTTTATACATTTTATTAAGTATCTTTTATCATTATTGAAGAAGTATAAGCCTTTTGTCTTTATTGGCAATCATTGACTTAGTCAATAGTTACATTCATTAATGCTCATATATATGTTAAAGATAGTCATTAATTTTTTTGAAGTACCTTACTGCGACTTGTTTTAGTTTTATTTGCCTTGTCTATAAGCGAGGTGCCATTGATGGGATATCTTCTTGACTATCATTTTGGCATTAATTTTTGAAGGGAAAGCTTATCTTAAACTTTGATCATGAACCTTTGACCCCTTTCCTTCAACACCCAGTTACTAGGGCCGTCTCCCTTGGGATTATGCCCCTAAATAGAAAGAGCTCCCCATCGAGGTGTTGACAATGGTGGGAAGCTCACGACCCATGGGTTGAGCGCCGATTTCAAGCTACCTAAGCCTTTCCTAGCGAGTGATACTTGAGGGAGAATAATATAGATGTTAAAGGAAGTTTGAAAAACTCCACATATGTAGTTTCGCATCGTCCCAAAGGAAAATAATATCATGAAAAAAAGATATATGAAGGTGATAACCTGTCATCTTAGCAAGATCCATCTACTATTAAGTGATGAATAAGATGTGGATCTAAAACAACAATGGTTGTTTTCTAAATTTGGCTATGAACTATACAAGAATGACACACAATATCCCTAAATAGAAGGAAAAAAACAATAAAAAAATTATCATCCATTTCCAAAGAGATGAACCATAACATTTACCCACATTAAAAGTTCCTATAATATAGCATGTTAGATCAACCATAACATTTACCAGTAAAAACTTCCTATAATATAGCATATTGTGACCTCTAGTTAGTATAAAGACTCAAAATATACGGTTTAGGATGTGCTTCACAAATTACTATAAATTTTTATCCAAAAATGCATTATCCCAAGTAACCACAGTCTAGGAAATGAAAACATTTAATCCCTAAATAATTTCTAGTTTCTAGCTTTAAAAAAAAATCCAATGCAGATGCAAATATTGGTGATGCACAAGTAAACCACCCTTCAAAAGTAGAATCTGAAGCAGGTGTAATCAAAGGCAATAAGAGGTCCCAACTGACACCACAAACCCTTCATATCTAACAGCTGAGTAACATTGAATCCAGTTTATCGTGCATGCTCGAAGGATGCCAGATATTCCACAGGCATTCTGCAAAAAATTGAAGAACATTAAATTCATGAATCCAACTCAACCCTTAAGATCAAACTCATTCTATAGAAGTTCTGACATACCTTTTAGAGCACTTATAGCAGTTAAAGCACATTTTTCATCAGTAAACTCAACAAAACACAGAACATAAGGCTCTCCACCAACCTGTACATATCAAAGACATCTGGAATCAAACAAATGAAAATTGAAAAATAGATTCAATACTATAAAATAAGATAGTTGAACATATTTCTTAATAGGAAACCTTTAAAAATATTTGGGAATGCTCTTAATTGCCTAAGATTTATAGAAAATTTTCCTAAAGAATTGAATCCTATAAACAATCAGTTTGTTGACTACTGAGCAATTTAGAATTACGTTCCCACACTGCCTCTGAAATAATTATGCATCTATATTGTTTAAGAACAAGTAGAGAGAAAAGGGTGTATGCATCATTGCCTAAAGGTTTCTATACCAGCTCTTATAGATGGTACGATAGTCATGTCAAGGATAAGGGATATAGATATAGATGATTCACTAGGCCTAGCTCTTGTCGTAATGGACTGCTACTATAATAGGGATTGTATTAAGAGTATTTTTTTTACTACTGTTGTTATATTTGACTGGTGGGAGACATCAGTAAAGCCACAAATGCTATATGGCACTCGCGAGTCCTAATTATTGTATTATGTCTAGCATTGTACAACATGTTGTAATGAATTCATTCAGTTAAACACCCAGAATAAATCTATTAAGAACTGCCATCAACTGCCACACTTGTAATGTATTTACCTATTATGCCCTCATCTAATCATAAGTAGGACATTGTAGAGCAGAACATCAAGAAATCAGAGAACAATTGGAATGGGTAACATATGAGATTCTGTATCATGAGACCAAACTTTGATTAGACAGAAATTATGTGTTCAAATTTAACCTTTAACTGTTGCACAGCCAAACATGGATGAGTTTCTCTGAAGTTATCTCACCTATTGATACCATGCCTAGGACAATTAAATACTATGAGACTTCAACATAGCAAACGAGAATGAATACTAGAAATGAGTCAACATAGTTATGGAACAAAAATATCAACCCTCGTGGAACAATTACATATCCAAAATTATTATTCTTTTCATGTACTAAATAACTCTTATCTAAGTCTTTAAATTGTTTCTTTATCAGGTCTTAGAATTTTTCTTAAGGTCATGTTTGCTAAAGGATTCACTATTAGTACAAGACTTTTACATGTGGTGTTCTAAAGTCCTAAAAAAACATAAGCAAATATCAACCCTCGTGGAACAATTACATATCCCAAATTATTATTGTTTCTGTCTACTAAATAACTCTTATCTAAGTCTTAAATTGTTTCTTTATCAGGTCTTAGAACTTTTCTTAAGGTCATGTTTGCTAAAGGATTCACTATTAGTACAAGACTTTCACATGTGGTGTTCTAAAGTCCTAAAAAACATAAGCAAATCTGGTGAAAAGTGATGAGTGAGGTTGTTGTGGTTGGGATTTTGGTTTTGATCTGGTGAAAAGTGTCAACATTAACAATTTGTACTCAACAAAAGACATTGTGGATGTCAATCAAAACATGAAAAACGTGTCATGCAAACAATCTCAAAAGTAAAATAACATATCATATTTTAAGATGGTTCTGCTATGCCCATATGTTTGTTTTCCTAGATTTGCAACAACCTTTGAGATTGAGATGGATGCTTCCGAATATGCCACATGCATTGTTCTTAAGCATGTAGGAGATCTAGTAGCATACTAGTTAGAAAATTTGTCCTCAACCAGTCTTAACCAGAATAGTTGTGAAAAGGAGTTTATGCATTGGTTCAAGTACTCACAATGGGTGACACTACATCCCTTGGTAAGGAAACTATCTTACACACTGATCACCAACCTCTAATTTTTTAATTTACATTTTTAAAATTAAGGAACAAAGACATTTTAAATGGTTTGCTACATTCAATGATTTCATTTATTCATGAAGGACAGCTCCAGTAAAGGTCCATCACATTTTAGATGTAGTATATGCAACCTAAAAGGATTGAAAACTTATTTTTCCTTTAATCCAACTTTGATATTGCGATGGAGTCCACCCAACAACCAACGACAGACAATCAAACTCATTGACATCTTCCACCTACATCTTGGTAAATTTGTGTCGGTTTACTTAGATGACATTTTGGTTTTCAACAAAAACCCATTCTAAATACCAAATATGCCAGCACAATTTTGGACCTTTTGATGGGACAGGTTGTAGGTCTAAATGAAGAAGCCATTCTTTTGACAAAATTCTGTTGTGATTGATGAGACCAAACTTCATGTAGATCCTACAAAAGTCTAGGTTTTGAAGGACAGTTCCATTCCCACTAACACCACATATATGAAGAGTTTCTTGGGAGGCATGCTTTTCTATTGGAAATTCATTCCCCCATTATTCACACATTGCTCACCCATTGATTCAGTGTTGCAACTAGAGGAATCTTCTTTGTCATACTTCCAAAGTAAAAATAACATCTCATAGGCTTTGAGATGGTTCTGCTATGCCCATATTTTTGCTTTCCTAGATTTGCAACAACCTTTGAGATTGAGATGGATGTGCTTCCTAACATGCCACATGCATTGTTCTTAAGAAAGAAAGAGATCTAGTAGCATACTAGTTAGAAACTTTGTCCCCAGACAGTCTTAACCAGAATAGTTGTGACAAGGAGTTTATGCATTGGCTCAAGTACTCAAGCAATGGTACACTACATCCTTGGTAAGAAAACTATCCTACATACTGACCATCAGCCTCCTCAATTTTTGAATTCACCGACCGATTTTGTTGACAAAGGTGTTCTTTGCGCTATACCATGTTTGAAGCAATTCCAACAAAAAAATTCTTGAATAAGAGCCTAATTATTCATCAAAGAAATAATTTGACATGTCACTGCTCATTTTTAAGCACTCACAGACCATTCCACGTTTCTTTTTGTTCTACACATATCTAGAAAACATGTTTGATTTTATTCTTGGGCCGAGATCTAATATTTTAAATAATTCCATTCTATAGGATGGCTCTTGTATTTACATTGAATTGTTCACTTACCATTTTGGCTATATAATTGACAACCATAAACTTTCATCACAAAATTACCAACATGCTGATAAGTTAGAATGTGATCTCAAGAACTTATGCAACTTCTCCTTGAGATGCATTTCACATTAACCAATAGCTTGGATAAATAAAACGTTTAATATTTCTAGGAGTATGAAGGCATGCATATCAAGCCTAAAGGGCATCACCATTGCATATAATATAATGAGTAAACATTTGAAGTTTAGGGACCACTCACTTCTTTTGGGATATGAACTCCAAATCCTGTAGGACAAGAGCATACATGTATTCGACCTTTCTATTGTATATCTGTATTGATCCTTGTATCAATAATGCAACTATAAACATGAGCATTTGATAAGAACAAATATTTTTCATACAACAAAAGTTAGACAAGCAGTGTGAAACTAAAATAACAACCACCCAACCATGTGGAACACTAGTCATAACAACAATTACAGGAGGGAATTGAAGATGCTAGAAATATGTAGATGCAATTTTCCTTAAGTAAATACAAAGTAATAACTTGCATGTCAAAAGAGTGTTTTCACTATATTAACATTTTAAGAGCAGTGGAGGGTTGGTAACATCAATTTGCAATTATCCTTAGGATGGCAGTTTGGTAACATCAGTTTGCAAGTATCCTTAGGATGGTAATTAAATGACTTCTCAGAGAACATTTTGACTTCTCAAAGAAGGTAAGAGACATGGTCGGGTGCTCACATAATGAACCTATAGAGGCTGTGCATTGAGGGCTATCTCATGAAAGTTTTAGATTCAAAAACTTTGGGCAACTTCACAAAAGAATAGTTTATGTGGCAGGATAAATACAACCTAGAATGGTGTTTTCCATAGGTTGAGACAACAAGGGTCTGGCAAATGACAATAAGTTTTTCTCTAGTGCATGTTTCACCAAAACTATCAAATTATTTATTGCAATCTTATCTTATTTAGGCATCCAGCTACTTGGAAGTAGTTTTTTATGATATATGGAATGGTTGAGGACTTGAACTGTTTGCTAAGTGACCCAGGTGATTGTTAAAGTTTGCAACAGAGTGAGTCATTCTCCAAGACCCGCCTTTGAAGTTTGGTTCTTAAGGTAGACTTTCACCTCTACCGTGATGCCTAAGTGGAGCCCTTGGGCCACAATATAGTTCCTTGTTGTTCTCTTCCCAACTTTCATTGAAGACATGTTAACCTCATACTTTATACTACAGGTGGATCTTATGTACTTTAAACTCTATTGAACTTGTTGCAACAATGAATTGACATGGTGATAAGTGAGGCCTCATTTTCTAAAAACTAAGTTTTAATGGGACCTCAAGGCTCATTTTCTAAAACCGAATTTTAATGGGACCACAAGCAGTAACTTCAAATGCCTAAGGATAGCATAAATAACAAGAGGAGCTGCGTAGCGCCAAAGTTCCAAGGATAACACACATAACAACAAGAGGAGCCGGGCAGAGCAATAGAAGTCCTGCCTGTATCGTAAGTGTGGATGATATTTCTTAAAAGCTTGATGAACTTGTTTAAATGGGTCAGCTCTTCGCTTTCCTCTCGCGCGGGATTGATAGTCACAATGTTTGCCCACGTATACAGGAGCCATATATTATATAGTCGGCATGTGATCCATAGATGGTATTTTATAGCGCATGCAAATTACTCAAGTATAATTTTAGATGGACAAATGTAAAGATGGAGAGAGGGAGAGGATAACATGTTCATGATGTTTTTTAGTTGACACAAATAGATTACACTTAATGTCAACCGTTAGCCTTTGATAAGCATAATCATGAATTATGCTTTCCAGAAGCATAATTTATTGTAGAGTAGGTTAAATTTGTAGTAATCTTTTTCCAACATATATGCTGAGGAAATCTCAAGAATAGTTACAGTTTTCTAGTTGAAGACTAGGAGAATATGTTGTGAATATACTCATTAGTTACTCTCATTGTAAAGGTCGGACTTATGGATCATCTGGTATCTACCCAACAAGTCGCATAATGTTTTCTAGACTTGCAATAAATTTTCTTGTATCATAAATCTTATAAACTCCACCTGTTATCATATAGAGACTAAAAAAATCATACATAATGAAATATGAATGAATGTGGAAAGTAGCCTAAGCCATATATAATCAAGATAAAATAGCCAAATGACAAAGTGACAGAAACAAATGAATTGGAAGTGATCCTTTGGCTTTATCTTCATTACGGGCATGTCAGCTTGTTATTTTATAACAGCTATAATCACATAATCAGTTCAACTATTTTGTAAAATAGTCCATTATTTAAGATTTGAATTCAACATTCGAATGTATGTTGTTGGTTGATGTCGAGATCATGGAAGATTTAGAAATAACACCATATCCGGCATGTCCACTGAATTCAACATCAATGCTCCATTGTGGGTTGATGGACGGAAGAATTTGTTTGTTACTTGAGTTTGAGTCTGTTGTGTGTTAATTGAGTTTAAACATTCTAAGTTTTGTATTATTTTATTTTAAGGAGATTGTACTAATTTATTAAAACAGTTAAAATCCTATGGCATTGTACGTGTACTCCAATTTTGGTTTGCATGGGATTGCATATCCTCGCTCCATGCATTGGCTTAATTCTGGGCTGTGTGACACTTCTACATCTAGTCATTTTGTTTTCTTAGGCCATTAATAAGTTGTTGATCCTTGTGGTTGGATCACTGAGGATAGCAGCTTGAAAGAGTGGTTTCCACATGTTATTTATCATATCAATATGAAATTTTGATGCAGCCTTCATGATGATCTATAGGATGAAGCACCATTAATAAAAATAAAGGTGGTAGAAGTAAATTCCCGATGATCTGCTAGATGAAGTACCACTAATAAAAGCAAAGGTGGTAGAAGTAAAGATGGAGGCATTAGAAGGAAACTACAATTTTGTCCAAGTTCTACCACAAACTTAAGTAAGTAGAAATTAATGCTTTGAGATATCTAGTTCTACTTCATTTCAAGATACTCAGCCATGGAAACAACATTTACAATCTGCATGGTCAATTTCTCTTTGTAAACAAATTTCAACCACCGATATGATCTCGTGATTTAGGATAACATTGTTCATCCCACTGTTATAGCCATAACATTGCATCCAACCATTACAACAGTAATATAAAACTACAATAAATACATAAATATATATATAACCCATACCATGGACAAAGCAAAGTAAGTAACCACAACTTATGAAACTCTATTAAATAACTAAATTACACGCATTATCAATTGCCAATGTGTTTATTATGCTAGCTGGCAAGGGGAATGATCTCGGATAGGGGCGTGGGAAGAGGACTCAACAATGGAGACGTTCTATAGAGAGGGTGGGAGACATTCAACTTGAGCCAGACATCAATACATGTTGCATGGAAGCAGTGGCGGCAGTTGGGCATTAAATGCAAGACTTCCTTATATGTATACTCTCCCAAGCAAATAGAACACCATGTATCATGACAAGTAGGAGGCAGGTTCTGGTGTCCACGAGTCTATTTTCTTCTGGTCCAGACCAGAACCTCCTCTCATACATGGAGAGCTCAAGAGGCACGTGCAAGAGCTAGTAAAGTGGTGAGCGCCCTTACTGTCTTGGGAAGAAGAGATGGCACAACCGCCAAAGAATAATGTGGAAAACGCCAACATCCTTTAGAGTCTCTCAATTCACTCATATCCAAATTCCAAGGTGTTGCGATTTCTGTTCAAGATATTGTAGTGATTTCATGTATAATTAACAACACCTTGGAATTCAATGAAGAATTTTTTCATTTCTTTTGTTTAACACCTTTGTATAATTAACTCATTCAATGAAATGACTTTTTTCATTCCACACCGAGAAGTGTTGAAGATCTCCATTCTTACTTGTAGAGAAATGAACATATATTACTTTTATTGTCTAGGGGATCACACCATTGGTCATGACCACTGCGCCACTTTCAACTCATGCCTCTTCAATTTCAACGCCTCAAACAATCCGGACCCAACGATCCAATCATCTCTACTCCAAAACCTGCAAAGCCTATGTCCATATGGAAACAAGTTGGATGCAAATACAATATTACCACTTGGACAATCGCGACCAAAGACTAGTTTGATAATGTGTATTTCAAAAATATTCAAAAAATATGGGGCTTCTCCAGTTGAATCAGTTGGATCAGGTTCTCTTCTCCACCACAAATGTGTGGAATGCCATTTTTTTAAATTAATACATCAATCTCTTTCCCATGCCTTCTCTAGAGAATAGTCACAGAGAAGGATAATTAGTTTGATGATTACATCTACATAAATTCCAAAGGCAAACAATAAAAATCTTCTATATCATATGGTATCCTTTTTCTTTGAAGGCTTTCCAGTTTGAGAATCTGTAATTTTGGTATTGGTTGCTAAAAGAGTTTAGTAGATATGCCACTGGATATCCAGCGAAATCCATTGGGTTCTGATACAATTTTTCAAGAAAGTGGTCGATATACAGAAATCTTTGTCAGAAATGACAGTGAGCACCCGTCAGAATTCCCAAAGCCATGTTACAAAAGATTCTGGGTCAAATTCAAGAGAAATCTACATTGTAAAGCAAGATGACTAGAGGTGAATGGATCATTGGGGAACTTGGGTACCTTCATTCCCATTGTAATTACTCTCACTTAGTGACTAGTCTCTAGTTGGGAATAGATCACAACCATTATGATCAGGAAGTTGGATTTGACGAGTGAAAGATCCCTGTAAGAATAGAGTAGACAAGAATATCATAAACATGATATAACAAACTTAAAAAATGATTCAAAGAATTCATTTGTTAAGGGATTGAAAGATGATTCAAATGTCGGAAAAATCCAACAAGAACTCTGGAATTGTGTTATGATCCTCACCAGTCTGGAATTCAATTTTGGTGATATCCAAACACAAACCAGTTTAATTATTGAAACCTTCCCACGGGTTTTCCACTTTCAAAGCATGCATCTTATACTATATAAAGATTGCATGCTGAAGTTACAAGGTACCGACCACAAATCCCCTAGTAGTGTGTTCAAATCAAGGGTTGAAGATTATTTCATTCATAATTGAACAAGAAATTAAAGAAGAAATTGAGAAGAATCACATCTTGATCATCATCTCTAATCATTTTGATTTACAAATGTGTGCATCACGGGAGTTTCTACATGTAATAACTCATGTCTTCCAACATATTGTAAACATATAATGGATTTCTTCTTTATACACCTCAGATTGCCAAAGGGTAGTTTCAAGCCTGATTTTAAAACTAACTCGACATGAAGTATAATTCACGCCCTAATGTCCAAGCAACCCTTTTGGAAAGGTGTTTGAATATACATCCTAGAACTCTTGAATTAAGATGTTTTACTTGACTCCAAACAACCTCTGATTCCTCCATGTTAATATCCGTAATAGCAAAGGTGTTGCCATATTTCAAATAACTCTATTGCTGACATTTCCTAAAATATATTCATTAAAGGTACCATTTCAGATTATGTCCATCTCTCAATAGAGATTTTATTTAAAACCTGGAAGGATATAGAATGATCTAAATGGGGAAAATAATAACTCAAGTTTTGCAGAAGCATTCCCCCATGCCTATGAGTATAGCTAAAAAGAATCACAATTTTATCCATGCAATTCCAAATAAAAGGTCAAAAAAATCATCACAAGCCTTCTTTCGAGTTCCTATGCTCTGGCCCGCCTCTTATGAGGCCATTGCTGCAGTGGGAATCAGTGAAGGAAAGCGTCTGATCATTGCAGAGATAATGGCAGCATGGATTTGCACTGCAGGAACTCTATTGGGCCTGGGATTCACATGCCTTATGGGACTCATGTATAGGCTCATTCTCCTTCCAGTGATCAGGGGGGTGTAGCTATCATAGGGACTGTCATTTTTATTCACAACAGTGAAATACATATGGAAGAATCAGGACTTTGCGAATAATAAGTCTGGGGATGCAAGGCCTTAGTTGGGCTTGGATGGGATTCTGCTGGCTTTGATCTGTCTGTGCTTCATTGTGCTTGTGAATGGCTCGGGTGATGATTCAAGACAAAGGAATGAGGAAATTCAGAGCTTCAATCCCATCAAGTGTCACAAGCAGAATCCAGGAAAGATTCCTCTGAGGTAAGGAAACCACTCTAGAACTTGAGAATTCTGAATGCAATTCCATCCACCCTCATTGTTTTTGTTCTCGACATTGTTTTCGCAATTCTCAAGCGAAGTCCATGTTCTAGACATCTAAAATTAGTCTATCCAGCCCAACTTATCGTAATTCAATGGCTGATTGGAAAATGTGCTTTGTCGAGCTACACACCCCAAATATCTCTCTCCATCCTTAATTCTGTTATTTTTGTTTGCAAATTGTCAACTGAACTGTTTCCCAACAAGGAGGTGATTGCAACTTCTGTGTCTGTGAGTGTGGGGATAATGAATTTAGTAAGTGTTTGTTCGGGGCAATGCCTCGTCACATGGAGCGTGGACTCAAGTAGGCGAGGCTAGCCAAGTGGGCATCTCGTGGTACTTTGGAACTCCGCAAATTGGTTTTAAGGTTGATTCTAGAACTAACCAGTGAAAATCCTAAGTCACTCAATTGGGATGTTGGGTGTGTTGCTACTTTTTTCTGGTATTGAGCTGGATATGGTTTGTAGGGACATGAATTCTAAGGTGGACTCATTTTTCATGCTTATGTGTACTGCTATTTCGCTCACTGGATCCAGTGCTACCCTAGGATTTGGTTTTGGTATTGTTCTATATGTGATTCTCATATTTAGGGAGAAGGGCTTTTCTGATTGCATAAACGCTCTCTAGAATCGAGCAGTAGGAAAATTCTCCGAGGGAAACCCGAAAGTAAAATTTGATAGACAACATCAAATCTATATATGATTTATATCAATTGTTCTTGTGTGTCACATATGCCATTATTCCATGCTTCAGGTAACTATACATAGCAAACGTTTCCATATTTCTTTATAGTCCGGCATCAAGTCAAATGGTTGGGGCAGTTTTTGTAAATACATGGATCCATAAATCTGATTTAACCTATTTATCTGATTTAACCTATTTTATCCTATTCCTGTTCTCCGGAGGGAAGGAAGGTGTGGATCTAAAGCAAGGGTAACCCCAACCCCAGTTTCCAGATGAGAAAAATGCAAAATCCAAAGAGAAGTCAAGCATACCTTACGCAAAATTGAGAGAAGAGGTCCCGTCTTGGAAAAGCACAGTAACTAAAAGTTGGGCCAAGTAGTTGTCAAGCTCTCGACCGACATCCACGACCCAATTTGCAGCCAAATCTCTGTTGTCCGGCTGCAAGAGATGAACAAAACTCAACTTGGGAGGAGGAGGCTCTTCGTCTTGATCTTTGTCTTTACCCTTCCCTATCATTTTAAACCCTCCATAGATAATTTCACTCATCCATTTTTTTGGCCTTTTTCCTTTAAAATAGCTATTGGCCTTTAGTGTCTGCAAATTTGAGAAGATGGAATCTTGGAAACCTGCCATTAGCATGGGAGCATCACAGGCTCCAGAGAAAAATGATATGCAAATGCGGGAGGAGCTTCAGTCATGAACTGGATAAATCGTCTCGGCAGCAGAACCCTAGGCAGAACACTAAGGAGGGGGGAAAAACAACAATGGAAGAAAACCGAGAATCTCTCATGTAATAAATTTTAACGTATTCTTTTCCCCGCCTTCCATTTAAAAAAATCAAGGAATTTTTTCATTGGGGATTTTTAATTTTACTATACCATAGCAACTAGATTATCTAGCAGTTTGGTTCCTTCGGTCTAATGTTCGAGGGGAAGGGATTTAAGTCGAGTGCTTGCTTGCAAGAATCGACATCACCTCGTTCGTTCAGCAATAAGGAAACTTACAATGTAGAAGAAAGAGGGGACTATCTATCTATCTAAAAATAGTCACTTGCATCCCTACCTCATGACAAAAGTGTTATAAGGCCTTTAAATGCTTTCTTAATCCATATGTGTTGTTTTAAAATTAGAATAAGACCATCCGCTTATAAAAGTAGCTTCACCACATACCTTGCTAGATGACACCCTCTCCATCCGTCCTGCTCAACCATGTTTCCAACTTATCAATGTATAAACCAAACAAAGTGGGAGATAGAGGACATCCATTTAACACCTATATCACTACCAAAACATTCTCGCATATTCTCTTCACTTTGTTCTCGGATTTTAGCCCCAACACTTTCATAAAGTTCCGGTGGAACTATTGCACATCCATCTCGGATCCAACTCTTCCATTATGTTCCATAGTTTTTCTCTAGACACCGTGTCTAAGGCTTTCTTAAAGTCCAAAAAAGAACAATAGGTTGTTTCACCTTGTTTGTCCCATATTTTCTCTATCAAATGTCTAAAGGTGACACAATGATCAATGGTAGAATGCCTAAGTCTAAACCTCGCCTGCCCTTTTGCCCTTTTTTCCCTCATCTTATTCCCAAATGTTGATTCTTCACTCTATCATGCTCCCAAATAACTTGCCCATGAGGGGGTTGACCATAATAGTGCAATAGTTGGAAGGGTTATTGATATCTCCATTCTAAAAGAGAGGAATGACCACACTGGAATGACCACGCTGGTGGTCCATTCTCCTGGAAAGTCGTCATGGATGACCCTATTGAAAATTCATTTTATGTGAGTTACAAGGAGCTCAACCCCCCACTTTAAAAATTTAGCTTGAAGCTTGCCTATGTCCTTCACTTTGCCACTTGTTAACTTCTTTATTCCTTGTTTGATATCATCCATTGTGAATAGTTCCAATGATGTTTTCACTATGGGAGGAGTATCTTTCTCATGCACCATAAAGGAGCCTCACATATTCTAACCACTGGACCTATGTAATAATATTGTTTTCATTATGATTTATCCTTTTTTGTAGTTTTATCCAAAATCCTTTGGGGTTGTGTTTTCCAAGAGAGATTAACTCCTTTCTTCGTGCATTTATGTACTCTTGTTTTTTTGAATGTGTTAATTTTTCATATTTCTTCTATTTTCTTTTCCCTTTGTTATGGTCCCCAACCCTGAATATCTTATCCATTGATAACCTCTACAATTCCAACTTACTACCTGTAAACAATCTCATGGGGCCTCGATTTCCCATTTCTTATTTGAGAAACGATCACTAATTTGAGCCTCTCTTTCTTCAACAACCATGCATACCGGCCCATCTTTGTTTCTCCATTGAAGATCAGAGAGCTTCACATTATAAAAGACATGAATAACAATAGTCAGAGACTTCAAGAAGCTATGTATGGATGGGCACGCATCATGTCCTGCAAGCTATCTAAAAATAACCAGAAAATTAAACAACTATGGAAGGATACGGGCAAATTCTCTGTGAGAATAGTCAGCAGGAAGCCCCTCAATAAATATTGTATCGAAGGATTCATCAGGCTTAAGATGGTCGGGTAGCCTGAAAGATGAACCAGATGAACCGATATTGCACTATCGTGCAGTTTTGGGGTGATCCGTCTCAAGAGCAGATCTTATGCTAACCCCTCCTTTTTCGCCCCATCAAAACTGGATCATTCAAAAGTTCCATTCCTAACAAACTTGCACCTGTAGCTACCCCACCCAAACCAATTCTAGAACCACCTCCTGACCTACTCCACCAGATAATCCACCCACCCCAATTCTAGAACCACCACCCAAACCGCTAATTTTGTTAACATTATCGAACCCTTTTTCATCCACCTTCTTCGCCAATATCCTCCTCATTGATCACTCCTTCCCTTTTTCTCCTCATTGTCCAAGCTTCTCTGTTGACCTTCATCCTGTCATGCCATATCATCTAGCATTAATTAGGACCAATCCTACACCTTGAACCTTAGACATTTTCCCAATTTTAGTTTAACCACATGTTGATGGATCGCCGACATATTATTTTGTCTAATTTCATTTATGTTCACACAACTCTTTACATCTATCATTTCTCTTGTTCTATTGTGACCGCTTGATTTCCTTGGATTAACATAACTAAGTTGTGTAGTCTAGGTGATATTCTCTAAAACTAAATGGCAGTGTACAACTAGGGTATTGATCTTAACATTAGACTTATTCAGTAAGAGTCACCCTCTTATAAAACCTTACATGGGTTCTTCTGAATTGTTCTCACACAAAACTTCACATGACCTCCTAAGAGCACCCTTTTAGAGTTTGATTTGGTGCACACTTTCCTTAGGGTAGCTTCTCAATTTCTCACCTCCTTCTTTTCGATTTCTCAATGTCTTTTTGGCTCTCATTAGGTTGATACATCTTATACTCCACCTAGCAAGTTATTATTAATATACTTGTGATGTTTTTCCTACTACCTAGTAAAGAGTGAGAATTTCCTTTTGTCTCGATGTCTCCCAACCAACTTGAACATACTTTAACTTTCCCCCCCTCTCACTAGTTGAATATAGAAAAACAAAAGAGATAGATAATTGGGATCATCAATGGTAGTTGGTTGATATTCTTTCTCCTATGCATTAAGTCAAGTTCACGCCCCAACCTTACAAAGGATCCCCTGGGATTTTAGGTTCCAACATATTGTCTATCACAATATCTTCTAAGGCTCTTTCTCAAGTCTATTTTCCTTTACCTATATGAGACCATAACATAAATTGCTCTCATATTGGCCCTTCTACATAGAGACATCCATAAGTCCTAAAACCTATAGATTTAAATATTTTAACTTAATCTAAGGTTTAAGATAACATTGACTATCATGATAATTTTCATATTTACCTCCAAACTAGACTTGATTTTAGTATTATGTTAGGTATTTATAACTTGATTTTAGTAATATGTTATGTATTTATATTTAATTTGATGGAAGGTTAAGAAAAGACTTTTGGTAATAACTTGAATTCAAAGAACACTCTTAATAGTCTATAATTGTTAATATCTACTAACATTCTTTTAAGAGTTACCAACAAAATAGTTAATAATTCAATCCATTTTACCAATAAGATAATAAGGAAAACAACAGAGACAATGTCGGCATAAATAGGAAGAAAACTGGGCTCAAGAATTGAGACCTCAACCATATATGGTTACTTATAGCTTATTTTCCATACCTCTTATAGGATATATCTCAGACAAAATGGAGGGAACTTGAATTTTCTTCTATCTTCACTCACCCACTATACAATACAATTGTGAGTCACTTTCTCCTTAATAATGTCATGCAATAAGATGTACTTTTTCGTCAAGGGATTAAAATCAAGTGTTCTCCAATCATGATGGATAATTTAGAGTGTGATATATATAGTAAACAAGCCGTATAAACTCTTGAAGCATAAGTCGATGGTTGATGTTATTCCAAGCCATGACTTCAAAACTGTACAAATTAGGGAAACTTAAATTTAAACCTAATTATCATTATGAGATGAAATAGGAACTTGAAGGAGGAGGGAGGCCTCTAATGCTAAATATTGTTCAAGGTTCCACCGACGTTATCTAGAGGGATGTCCATTGTTTGTGGCACAAAAAGGCACTAGGCAAGATGAGTATGACAAATAGATGAATTCTAGTTCAAAAAGACACTCTAATTAAAAAATTTAATAGGTAATTTATATAGAGTCCAAATTAACAGTATAAAAATAAAATGTGTGCAACCACTTGAAACAAATAATTTGATTAGCAAGGCACATTTTGGCATAGTAGGGGGGCATTCCTCTCTTACTAAGACAACCCAAAAATCCTATGTTCAAGACTACGGTGGCCTAAAAATCTTTAAGGATTATTTCAAATGATTAATAAATGCGTCTAGTGCCAAAAAAGTGAGCAATAAACCAAAGATAATGGATTTTCACAAACTTAAACCTATTCCTCTAATGCAAAATTTTGATCATCGGGGAATCTATTTTATTGGACCTTTTGTACCAGAAAAGAAGAAGACACTTTCACTATGTAATTATGGGCATAGATCTATTCACAAAGTGAGTAGGCGTTCAAGTTGTTGGATTGATAATTTTGTAAGAAGCTACAAATTCTCGCTTGAAAAGATATTATGTCACTATGGATGTCCGGTACATACATCTTTTGATCCAAAGGCCCACTTCTTTGCAAACACTTATATAAAGGGTCTCAAATGCTTTATTCTGGCTTTGTTCCGTAAATGTATGTGAATGGGAGGATAAAGAGGTAGAATCATTATTCAAAATCATCTTTATGAGATCCCAACTTTGATGGAAAACTCATGTATGTTGTAGAAGACAAAATTTATTTCTCTAAATCATATTCTTCCTCTTACTTATCACATAATGGCTCACTTTTGAAAAATTCAATATGAGAAGATTTTGGAACCTTCATTTCTTTGTTCCTTGCCTTCTCCTACATGTCTATATCATACTCAACTTCGTAGAATGTAAAAATTTGACAGTTTGGTCATTTCCAATGTCAACATCTTCTTCTTAGCATTCACCATTAGAGTATCTTCTTTAATATGCAACAAGCAAAGAGGATTGCTTGTTGCACCTCTCTCAAGATCAAGACCATGTTCACTATCATCTATTTCATGATTATTGAAGAGGTAAGCAATACCACTTGGCTTCCATTCAGAATCATGACTAATTTACCAATGTCTTCTTCACCTTGCAATGGATGCTCAAACTAGACTCTGTGAATGGCCTTCTCGTTTTTGCAGAATTTGGCCATTGTTTTTAATCATAACCCTGCATACAATGATCATTTTCTTTAGCCTTACTTTTCCCGAGGCCAAAAAAAAAATATTTTCTAGTTCCATGATGTGGGTGAACATCCCGTGTATATTAGGAGCCCTTCTTTCCATGAGAAAAAGGAGAAATATGGCAGCAAGTTCATAGGGTCGAACTTTTACAGTCAAACTTTGATAAATCTTCATTTACTTATCTTCATGGAGTAGAAATCAATGAGGTAATAGTGGTGGCTCTTCTTCTTCTCTCCCATTTATCCAAGAAAATATGATAGAAATCTATCCAAGAGGTAATTGAATCAACTACCAAATCTCTGAACCAACTCCTAACATCTCCCGTCAAGGAATGACAAAACATCCTCATAAAAACATCATCATGCTTGACTTCTAAGTAATTAATGTAGTCTTGAAATGTTGTAATATGCTCTTCCTAGGTTCAATGCCATCTCCATTTGAACCTAGGAAGGTCTTTAGCATATTTGGTAGGCATGTCATGAAGACTAATGAAACTCTGAGTGATTTATTTCTATTTACAATCCAAGAGTGAGGATCTGAAACAATTGTTCCCAAGGTCAACTGCTCATTGGTATAGGGTCTCTCTATAGGTTTCCTCTTCTTTAAGACCTCCATTGATAGATAATAATGAAAGGGACTCTTTGGTGAACAATAATGAAGCAAACCTACCAAATATTAAAACGATAATGAATACATACCACTCCATCATATTCATTTGATCCCTACCATGTGCCCATATTTTCTACAATGTTTTGTAGTTTTTTCTATTAAACTCTTCTGGATGTCTAGTACAACAATTTTTCCAAGGGTAATAACATTTACCGTCACCCTTTTCTCCCTCTTTAATTCTTTTCCCAAAATTTAATGTTTCTGACATTCTTCCCCATAGACTTATATTGAAACAAATATCTATTTTTGTTCACCGAGAATACCCACAAACCCTTTTTGAAGCGTCGCTATTATAGAAAACTTGTCACAACATTCCGTCAAATGTAACATATTTATAGATTTTGTAACGCCGCAATTCCGACGAAAAAAAGTCCTGTAAGGACCGCTATATTTTGACTTGGTGAACATACCAAGGTGATTGTTGGAGGGGAAAACCTAGTTCTCAAAACGTCAAGAATTGGCGAAATACATTTTCACAAACGGCAAGAGAGAGCATTCCAAAGGGAAAACATGGCAAGATGATTAACGTAAGGCACCCACGCTAATGGGTAATGGCGACATACAGCTTCACAAATGTGGCAAGAGAGACGCTCGAGAGTGGAAACATGGCAAGAGAGACGCTCCAAAGGTGGGAAAACGGAAAAGAGGGACGCTAACATGGAAAGACCGAATGCTAACGCAGTAAGAGACGCTAACGGGCAAGAGCGCATCGCGACGGCAACATTAATTTTTTTTATAAATTTTTCTATTTTATGCACAATATGGACAATTTTAATCCATAAGAAATAAAACGTTGGAATTTTTACAATATGTAGTAGTGTCATTTTATTTTCCTATCCTCCTGTTTCCGTAGAGATATAAAAATCCATTATAAGTTGCCTAAGAAGACAGAACCAACAGCTTGTCAGTTATACGTAATCCAAGGTTTCAGAGCTCCAACAAACAACACCTCCCACATAGCGACGTGGCTGAGTAACTTGCATGCTCAGAGTCTGTATTCAGATTTTGATTCAGAGTGAAGTTGCTCGAGGACATGCAACATTTGGCAGTTGGGGATTTTAGGACCATACAATGTACCTTTTGCCCACACTTTTTTCCACCATTACACTCTTGTTTCACTTACATTTAAACTCATATTATCATACTTGTATCCCTATCTTCCAAAGGTATACAACATCTCTTTACTGGCTTATATTTTTTAACTGCTTTTGCATATAATTTTACATCACTGCATTTCTTAACCATTGATTAGAAATGTATAAGTGTCAAACAACAGATTAGCATTGAGGCTCCGATGTCGAAACAACAACTCACGTAAGTTGTTACACAGTCCGTGGTCACGATGTTGAAACAACAACTCACGTAAGTTGTTAATAAGATGTGGCTCTAATGCATGTCGAAACACGTAAGAAGTTGTTACACGCTGGGCCGAATGATGTCGAAACACGTATAGTTGTTACACTATCCGGTTAATGATGTCAAATACAAAAGAATATGTTACATGACCATTGCCAATCACGTAATAGGTTGTTACATAACTGTCGTCAACGCATGTCAAATAAGACACAACCCGTATCAAACAACAACCTTACTCCATTTATGAAACAACATACAATAGCAATAACAAGACAAATAAAGAAGTTGTTACTCCGTACCAAGAATGTTAACATCTCATTCAGTACTTGTAATAGCATTATGTTGCATGAGACTAGGATATCCTATTCCATTTAGAAAGTCGATCTAACTAAGAATAGGACTCGGATGTACACCTGTAATTTGTTGATTAAGTTGTATCGAAGGATCCTCCTCTTTTTTAAATAAGAAAAAATCATCATTCGAGAGGATCTTCTGTTGTTTTACTAAGAAGGGTTTACAGAGAAAGACATACTTCATTTCAGATTGTAATAAGATACATTGATAGATGAATAAAAGAGTATTTTGAGCATCATTTTCTAGCCTCTTCATTCCAGCGGAATCTTGTGAGAAGGCAGGGCCAACCTTCATCACAAGATTCACCTCGCTAGTTTTGTAGTGTGTTAGTGATCTCACATGCCTTGGATTAAATTATTTTGGCCGGAACACTACTTTATTGAATTCGCTTTTATCGTAAACACTACTTTACTAAACTTTGGCTTGCTGAAAACTCTGCTCTACACATCGAACGTTACATTGTTTTTCATGTGATTCATGCTTGGGTAACTGCTAATAATTTTAGTTAGAAATCCTGTTTAATGAATTTATGAAAGTGTTCTAATCAAACAAGGTGTTGAAGTTTCTTTCTTGGGAAATAGGGTCATGTTCTTGTTAGAGATAGTTAGCCTTCGATTAATGAGTTCATGCTAACAAACAAGAACATATTAAGATATAGTTAGCCTTCAGTGTGTGTGTCGATTATTTCAGTTAAGCAGTGAGTTCATGAATTATGATGATCGGAAACAGGTTGAAGATTCTTGGGAATAGGTCATGTTCTCCTCGGTTACAAAATAGTCGGGTCTTTCCTCGCAAGATCTTGTTGTTATTTTAATGTAACCAGATTCTTGCAATTAATCATTTCGAGTTCCCCAGAATAATAGGTAGATTGCTTTCCGTATCTCACAAGTTGTATTTCGTTCAAGGAAAGTGTGATTAATATAGTTTCTACTACAACTCTAGGTTGCTTTTGAGATTGAGTATATACAATGTGTGATTTCCTTTGAAATAAAATTATCTCCCCTGGCTGAAAATTTATGTGTAGCACTTGATTGTTTAGGGATTAAATAAGAATTATAGCCCAACATCTCATATATATAAGGAAACCAACAAATTTCACCCTATGAAAAACTTGCAAGAACAACTTTTTCCATTTCCTCGTAAGTGTAATTGGAAGTCCCCTTTGAAAAATCCTAAAGCTAAAACATTATTTTTCCATCATATACGCACCCTATATATTGTACATCGTATATTACTGTGTTTCACCACTACAACCCTCAGACATCAATAGTTATTTGTGCCCAAAATTAAAAATGGTGTCGGGCTTCCATGTCACATCATGAGATAAATTATCCTTTTCCTTCCATATACTATAAACATTATGAATCAGCCCTTCAATTCCACTTGAAAGATATAAATGGGACAAATCCAAGCTATGGAAAAGAAGAGAAGAATTCAACTTTGAGAGAAAAAGTTATTGTGGAGAAATTATTCACTTCATATTAAGTATGCATCCCTTTGTCTTTTAAGTCAGAACACAATGTTCAACCCCACCCTTCCATACTTGATTGAGAACCTCCTTGTCTCTCATATATGACCTTACCTTGGTGGAGGATTGAAGTGGTGGAGGCCCAACTAGAAGGGAATGATGATCACCAACCATACGACACTAAGTTTGTAATTCATTCACTTCAACTCATTACATTTTAATAGAAATACTCTTTTCAATTCAATTAATATCTTGGTAAATATTTGAATTCTATATTCCATTACAGAGTTATGAATGTTGATGGATTATACATTAATGTGATAAAATTATATATTATCACCATATATGCTTTTATTTCTTGGTTGTTGAGGACAAGTTACAGGTGTATTTCTTTGAATCAAGTTCTCAACGATGGACTTCACCGAACGTCCTGGATATGTAGCCTTTATCTTGTATCGCTAGAATATTTGTTTCATATAACCT
>SNQJ01S0066675.1:58043-68128 GCA_010110895.2 Picea sitchensis | reverse complement strand
CATTTGTATTATGTTTATGCTTGTAATGCTTTATGATGAATGAACTAATGTGCTCAATAAAACCTGTATAAGCCATAGTCAATTTTAAGATCCTCACATTGTAAACATTTGGGAGAGTAGTACTCAACCCGTTTACGGATCACTATGTGATCTTATGGATTTCCACTTGTGTGGACATCTCATATTATATGCCCCATTTTGAAATATGGTGATCAACAAGTGCCAAACAACTACATAAATATCATGATTGGACATACCCTGAGCAAGTTATTCATTATTTTGTTGAAGGAATCGATCTCTAGAATGGTTGAAACTAGAAAACTCTTTGCAAAAGGGAAATAACTTAGATCTATCATTGAATAATCCAAGGCACAAAAGTGAAAAGTATATTTTTGTGTGGTTGAGCTTCGAAAGGTAATCAAAAAAATACTAAGGATATGGTAACTCCAACAATGACTCTCTATGAGACTTACAAATTCCAAAGGATATGGTAAATCCTATTGCGATTCTCTATGAGAGAGTGGTTAGTTAGGTCCAAACTCCTACATGATACACAAATGATTCCCATAGAACTATTGGTGTTAAATAAGGATGTCTACTCCCCTCCACTCTATTTGGGCCCTACATAGATGAGGTGAAGCATCTTATTTATAATTCGGTTGGATTGTGTGTTGGTTGTATACTTCTTGATGTAATCATAACCATATTATTGTTTTCTAATGACATCGTACTCATGGAAAAAACTATTACAACCCTACAACAAAAACTTGATATTTTGAGTGCTTTTCCAAACACACATGGCCTACATATGAACCTAATCAAGACAAAGACAACAACCATCAACATACCCAAGAAAGAATCTCAAATAATGAACCTCGCATATAAAGGCAAATTGGTTGACATGGAACCATCCTAGACATACCTTGGCATGCCCTTCATGGGCCCTCCCATTAACATGTCTCTTGTGACATAAGAGAGAATTTGTAAAGGATATTCAACACTCAATACACTTGAAAGATTATGTTTCTAGCTCCAATTCCAAGATGTCAAGGAAAAATTATATCTCTTGCACACTCTAGTGTCACCAATAGATGTATGGGTGTGAATTTTGGATTCCTATAGTTATGAGAATTGGTTGGGCATGACTTGACATATCTATAGTTTTCATGTTGTCCAAAACATACATGCCAAATGGATAGCCTTGTGAGAAATTATTTTAGCTCAATTTATAGTTCCTCCTTTGCATATTTAAGCTACAATCCATACAACAATGTTTCTCCATGGACTAATATGTATGAAAAATACAACAAACAGAAAAAATAGATACCCCTACAAGGCCTTGCAATACCCCATGAAGTTATCTAAAAATGGGAGTTACCAAGGCACTTGTCATGCACAATGTGCATCCTTTCTAAAGAGTGTAGCACTGCTCATTGACCAACTTCCTCCTGTCACATTCCCCATTAATTTCAACATGTGTTTAAGAGGGATATCTATATGGGGGCTTGATATAAATAAATAAGGGATGTATATAAAGAAAACATGCACTAAACTAGTGAACCCTTACCAATGGAAATGCATCATTACTACCAAACTTTACTCCACATTAAGGATGGGCACATCAATACCCTTGCATATTTCGTATTCTCATTTGGGTTGAGGTTTCCCTTAGTTCAACTTTGTACATGTTATCACCAATGCCGCATGGGTTCTGATCACCATATTCCCAAACACCAGTGTATTTGTACACTATGCAACAATCAATGATAATAAGAATAATATATCATATTTAGATGCCCAATGTATTATGAGATTCAATGAAGGTATTATTGCATTTTCAGGGAATCATGTGACTCATTATCATCTCTCATATATTATGAAGATTAAAATTTTTTGGTTCTTTCATTAAAGAGATAGATCAACATAGAAGATACCTCCTTAGAAGGGAACTCATGTGTGAACCCCACATGCATCTCATTAACTCATTATTCTAGCTAGCGCTTGGGAGATATAATCATAGTGAATCCACAACTATACCCAACAACCTTATTGTGTCAGAGGCCAAACCACACCAACACAATGCGATGGAATACATTTTATGAATATTACTAGGTTCATTGGCCTTGTCTTTTAGGAGAGGAATTCATAAGAATGTAATGTCCCCAGTTTTGGACATTATTATATTACTGAGTGTTATGCTGACCAGAGTAGCAAAAATGGTGTGACAACGAGTTTAGGAGATATTGAGGGGTTTCATTGGGCCCCACTTGCATCATTCATCATATTTCATCATCATGATCCATTCCGCATAGCTTGTCTTTGGTTCCATTGCATTCCGACGATTTTCGTAATTTTGAGTTATATTTTAATTAAATTCACTAAGAAGGTCATATTGGGAATATTACTTGGAGAAACCTCTTAGTGTAATAGCTCATCGGAATCATGAGGAAGAGAACTACATGATAAGATGATGAGAAGTGACTTTCAGTGGATGGAGAAGCCATAAGGATGAATACATCACTTTTTAGAGGTAAAATGCTTAATTAATTAATTAAGTGATTTAATTAAGGAATAATAAAATAAAGTAAAAGTTACTTGGAGAGTAAAGGTGAACAAGGGGTATAAAAGAGAGATAGGGGAATCTATTCTCTCATTATGTTGTTTATCATTTTGATGTCTGGCTTCTTGGTAGAGAGCCCATGCACTTGGGGGTTTTGAGGGTTTTGACTGAACAAACCCTAGAGATCAACTCGGTGGTGAAAGATCCCCACCCGACCCGGTCCAAGATTGGTCACAGAGGAGAAATATTACTCCCTCACCATTCTACATCAGTTCTATCCAGTTACATGAGAAGATGAGGAGACATGGCGTATTATTGGAGGTATTCTGCAAAGCTAGGGCGCACCCATCTTGAGGGAGTAGTTCGATTTTCTTAGAGGAGACTGGATCTTCATGGGATCTCATTCCAACATTGTTAGACACCACCCTATAAGATTTTTACAACATTGTGTGAGTGGAGTCATTAGCCCATTCATCCTATCATTCAGGAGGGTGTGCTTCTCCTCAGGAGGGCACATTGTGCATAGTGGATCTTGTGAGTTGGAGTGGGAGGTCACTCCCAATAGATTGGAGGTTCATCAAAGGGTTTATCTAATCCATGATATACACTTTGGAACTTGGTTTCAGTGGTTTGGAAACCATCTTCAAGGAGGCCGAATTACTGGGTTGCCTCAACTAGTGGGGCACATCTGTATTAGAGATATTGTTGTTGGGGGGTCTTCCAATTGAGCTACAACTCAAAGACTACCCATATATTCTTTCCATCACAAAGGTTTGAGACCATAAGAGGAGAGGTCGTATTATCCTTGGACTTTTCCAGCCAGGAAGTGTGCATTTAGCCAGATAGGGCATCACTTGCAACATAGGGTATCAGTTGGACTTCAATGTTACTTGGTATTCAACTTGAAGAGGCTTTGGTAGCCTAGATATTCATCTCTAGTTTTATCTTGGAGGCATCATCATTCACACACTCTATTTTATGATACGTATTCCAGATTTGCTCCATTTTGTATGGGATCTTCTACTATTATGAATAATATCATATATGAGGTATTTGTGTTATTTACTTGAGTTTCTTCTATTGTATCTTATGTGTATATGTTATTGGCTGAAATAATATCTTTACTTACTCCAAACACACAATAAAACCATCATTATAAACCTCAGTGCAACTTAAAAGACTAAAATCAACAAAGTGTTTGACAAAATACCACAACCATAAAACTCATAAAAATCAATAAAAATCTCAATGTTCCAATCAGATCTGGTTGGGAACATTACAGTGGTATCAGAGCAAAGATTCCTCCCAGCCTGAGGGGTCTTCCATAAGGAGATATGGATTTTATGGACTTTTCTAGAGAGATTTTATATTGTGAAAGGGAATATTACGCCCTTAGTGAGAGATTTAAGGCTCAAGTAACATTCTAACAATTTGTATCCATAAAAAATCCTAGGTGGAGAAAAGATGAGGTTACATATTGGGTCAACATAGTAGAGGAAAACAAAAACAGAGCCAAAGCAGTCAAGGAGGTAGATACATCACTACCAACTAGTAGATGGAAGGAAACACATATTGATCCTACACCCATTAGGAGCAGGGAAGTTTGCTACAGTTGCAAAGAGCCTTGGGAGCCAGATCATAGATGCAGGGGTAAAGGGAAGGTGCACATTGTTGAGGTGCACTATGACAATGAGGATGAGGAGAGGCATGAGGATGAAATCGTATATTCCTATTTGGAGAAGTCTGATGAGGCTAATGATTCTCGCGCACATGAGGGGAAGTTGGATGGACATGATGATATCACATGTTCTTTATCTTCCACATCAGGCAGTGTTGAGGATTCAACACTTGAACACAATGGTGACACATCTGAGGATTCCTATGTGTTATCACTTAGACATGATGAGATTGGATGACCTACCCTTGGATGTAGACATGGATTCCAAGAATTCATGCATGGAGGATGATGAGCTTTCTACGATGACAGTGACATTTTTCATCTTCTCAGACATCTATGATAGCCATGACACATGAGGATATCAATGGAATTTTTGATATGGTGGAGGATCCTTGTGTGAGGATTGTACACCGGGGACATATGGACCTACAGACCCAGGAGGAGAGACATGACTTGGAGACAGTTGACCGTAGACATACCTATCAGTATGAGGGGAGTGATTCACCTCTTTTGGATATTCCATTGTTATATAAGGTTGTGGAGACTGACAATTGGATGGGATTCTCACTTCCAGAACCGGTCTATAGTGAGGAGGATGCACTCCTTATTGGTCAAGATGACCATATCTCATGTCTAGACACATCTGTATGGGATCCAGGTGCATATGACATTAATAGAGTGAGCATACATGAGGAGGATATAACTTCCCATACATGATACAATGCGATTTAAATGGGGGTAGCAGTGGGTGATGGTGTGTAGTGACATACATGAGGACTCAATAACAAAGTAGATAGTGGGCAGTTCAGTGCCTTATCTTTGGAAGAGTGTGTTGTTGAGGATTCCATTGTTGACATTTGCAGTGAGAGGAATGAGGTAGCACCTCAACAAGATTGTGATCAGGAGTCACGACACTTCGCATGACAGTTGAGAGTCACTGAGGACATGATTGTGGTAGCCACTAGACACATTGATGGCACACATGCATTGGTGGCAGGATATTGCTGGAGGGAATTAGTGGCACATGATAGTTCAGATGGGGGAATTTCCATGGATGACTTTCATACTCTCAGGGAGAGAATGACTATGATGAGGGCCAACTACCAACAATTGTTGACGGACAGAGACTACCTATTGGACGTTGGTGAGATGTATCACAGGGCCCCGAGGGAGTGAGAGTTGAGGTGGACTGACTCACTCATGAGTTGGTGAGCACTTAGAGATTCTTGGAAGACACACATACAACCCTTCATGAATCAGAGTCCAGATCAGAGGATATCCTTGAGGAGATTAGAGAGGGATCCACTACATCTATCTTAGTAGAGAGTCAGATATATCCTTCAACCACATTACTAGAGGATGTTTATGGTTTAGCAGTGGAGCACCAGTTGATGGAGGAGCACGACGAGTACCCAAGATCATTAATGAGTATGAAGAGAAGTGATCCAAAGATGCAGGAGGATGTCCATGGGTCACAAAGACCACCCTTCACGAGGGGTGTTGAGACAATTTGGCACACACATACACATGGGGGTTATAGAGCTAGGGGAAGTTATGGGGACACTTCCATTTGTGTTATAGGATGGGCTAACCTTCATGTAGAGGATGAACTAGTAGTACACCCAGGATCCAAGATGTTGCAGGTGTATTAAAGAGATCACATGAGTATGCAGGGGTATACAGTGATGAGTGGTAGTTCACAGATACATACAGAGGTGTACAATGGGATTCAAGGGGATGCGTTGGATTGCCGGAATGAGACATACTTAGTAGAGCATGGAGATTCATCTCCCTTGCAACAATATATAGATATGAGATATTGTTGAGTATGTGTTATATTCTTTGCATGAGTAGTAGTGTCAACTTCCTCGGGAAACATGTCACCTGCCGCGGGAAACGTGTCACATATTTAGGTGGTTTTCCAGCACATGGTTTTTGTTGATGGTTTTCTATTTTCGGTTAAGGAATTAGGGTTTTGGACTAATCCAGGTCATTGGGTTAGGGTTTTGGATGCTTTTGGATCCTATATGTATATTGTATTGTAAACAATGTATAACACATGAATGAATATAGAATATGTTGGTTTTCCCGGTTTGGGTTTCTAGGGGAAAAATCTCCGTGTAATGTTTGTATTTTCCATTGTATCTTTTCTGTTCTTTTTCTGAATATCTGTTTGCAGTAGATATTGTAAAATGTTAGAATCTACAGATATCACCTTCAAAGTAGCAGTAGTTTCATGAGGGATGATGGTTGGAGAGTGATTGAAGAATATTTTGTGGAGTTACATTTGGTTATACTTGATGGTTGGGGTTCAGTGATGAGTGCAAGAGAGTATTTACCATGGGTGACGGTGGACACAATTTTGGTCGAATCCTTGGGATTGACCAAAGCATATGATACTTTCCAGTCCTACAGTCGGTTGTAGATATTTTTGATAGCCATTCCCGATACTTTCATCATTGAAAACAACATATGGGAAGATAGACAATGCAGGGCAGATGGAGAGTTGGTTGGCAAATACCACCTGACAGGAGTGGATTTATTGCATACAACAGGATAGGGGTGGATCATCGGAGACAGACAGTTAAGGCATTGGGCATGATGGAGAGTATATTAGGCCATGGGATAGAGGAGATATTAGAGGTTGATATAGATTCAGGTTCTCATTGGGATGAGGATGGAGGGATTCCGATAGTTATCGATAGAGCACATCAACAATTAGCAGGGATTGGAAGTGATGAAATTCCAAACCTGCCATGGGATCTGGGAGTCCATTTGGTCAGTATTTTGCTTCATCTTATGATGGTCCAGGTTGCGCTAGAGAGCAACATACTTCACCCTTGGATTATTTTGAGAGGGCTTGCTGGGACTTGTTCTATGTGGTGAGACAAGTTCTCCCTGTTGATACTCATTATCAAGTATGGTGATGGATGGGAACATTTTGATTCCACAGTGGTACCTTTACACGTTCAACTTCTAGATAGTAGTCCCAATTATAACAGGTATTTTATCATGAGGATTGAGGAGTGGGGGATTCAGTATGTAATGTCCCAAGTTTTGGAATTCAGAAGAATGTAATGTCCTTAGTTTTGGACATTATTATATTACTGAGTGTTATGCCGACTAGAGTAGACAAAATGGTGTGACATTGAGTTCAAGAGATATTGAGGGGTTTTATTTGGCCCGAATTGCATTGTTCATTATATTTCATCATCATGATCCGTTTCGCACAACTTGGCTTTGGTTCCATTGCATTTCGACGATTTCCGTAATTTTGAGTTATATTTTAATTAAATTCACTACGAAGGTCATATTGGGCATATTACTTGGAGAAACCTCTTATTTTAATAGCTCATCAGAATCGGGAGGAAGAGCACTACAGGGTGAGATGATGAGAAGTGACTTTCAGTGGCCGAAGAAGCCATAAGGTTGAATAAATCACTTTTTAGAGGTAAAATGCTTAATTAATTAATTAAGTGATTTAATTAAGGAATAATAAAATAAAGTAAAAGTCACTTGAAGATAAAAGGTGAACATGGGGTATAAAAGAGAGATAGGGGCCTCTATTCTCTCATTTTGTTGTTTATCATTTTGATGTCTGGCTTCTTGCTAGAGAGCCCATGCACTTGGGGGTTTTGAGGGTTTTGACTGAACAAACCCTAGAGATCATCTCGATGGTGAAAGATCCCACCCAACCTGGTCCAAGCTTGGTCACAAAGGTGAAATATTCCTCTCTCACCATTCTACATTAGTTCTATTCAATTACAGGAGCAATTGAGGAGACATGGCGTTTTATTGAAAGTATTCTGTAGAGCTAGGGCGCACACATCTTGACAGAGTAGTTTGATTTTATCAGAGGAGATTGGATATTCAAGGGATCTCATTCCAAATTTTTTATCCCTCACTCATTAACACTTTTACAACATTGTGCGAGTGGATTCTTCAACCCATTCATCCTATCATTAAGAAGGGTGTGATTCTCCTCAAAAGGGTGCATTGTGCATAATGGATCTTGTGAGTTGGAGTGGGAGGTCACTCCTAATATCTTGGAGGTTCATTAGAGGGTTTCTCTAACCCCTTATATACACTTTGGTACTTGGTTTCAATAGTTTGGCAACCATATTCAAGGAGGCCGAATTATTGGGTTGCTTGAGCTAGTGAGGGCACATCTGTATTAGAGATATTGTTGTTGGGGGGTGTTCAAGTTGAGCTACAGCTCAAAGACTACCCATATCTTATTTCCATCATCTAATCTATCTTCTCTAGGGGATTTGCAGAGGTTTGAGACCATCAAAAGAGAGTTCGTAGTATCCTTGGACTTTTCCAGCCAGGAAGTGCGCATTCAACCAGAGAGGGCATGACTTGCAACAAAGGGTATCAGTTGGACTTCAATGTTACTTGGTGTTCATCTTGGAGAGGATTTGGCAGCCTAGATCTTCATCTCTAGTTGTATATTGGAGGCATCATCAGTAACACACTCTATTCTATGATATGTATTGTAGATTTTCTCCATTTTGTATGGGATCTTCTACTATTATGAATAATATCAGAGCTGAGGTATTTGCATTATTTACTTGAGTTGCTTCTATTCTTTCTGCCGTGTATATGTTATTGGCTACAATACTATATTTACGTACTCCAAACACACAATAAAACCATAATTATAAACTTCAGTGCAACTTAAGACACTAAAACAACAAAGTGTTTGAAAAAATACCACAAAAAAAAAACTCATAAAAATCAATAAAAATCTCAATGTTCCAATCAGATCTCGTTGGGAACATTACAGTGGTATCAGAGTGAATATTCCTCCAAGCTTGAGGGGTATTCCATAAGGAGAGATGGATTTTATGGACTTTTCTAGAGATATTTTATATTGTGAAAGGGAATATTACGCCCTTGGTGAGAGATTCAGGGCTCAAGTAACATTCCAACAGTTTGTATCCATAAAAAATCCTGGGTGGAGCAAAGATGAGGTTACACATTGGGTCAGCATAGCAGAGGAAAATAGAAATAGAGCCAAAGCAGTCAAGGAGGTAGATTGTAACATACCCACTACCTAAATAATAAAAATTTTCGTTCTTCCTCAAGGAACAGAATCCCCGAAGTCCTACAGGGGTCTAGTGCAGGCTAGTTCTTCCCTGTTCACCTCCCTGTGATCATGGGTTAGGACCACAGGTCAAACAAACTAGGCGCCTTTCACAACTCGTGACCTCGCGATTCGTGAGTCAAATACCCTCAAATTTTCTTCACAAATCACCGATACTCGAGATCACAAAATGGGTATAGTTTCCTTCTGTCAGCGTCCTCTACGCATGATCGCCGACTAGGATAAACTCTAGCTCCTCTCGCTATTCGCCGCTTAATGAGGTCAATGGTTGAACTCTCGCTCCTCCCTTATTCTATCCTCCGAGACTTGAAAGTCAACGAAGGTTGACCTTCCCTTCGCACTGCTTGCAACTCGCCCCTTCGCGAGTTGTAGCGTCGAATCTTGTCACCTTCCCTTCACGAACCCTCGAGAGGTGATATTTAATTTTCCCTCTCGCGTTCTCGCTACTTGTGGCTTCGTAAGTCCAAGTGTTGAGATTTCATGCCCTTCTCCCACGAATCCCCAAGACACGAGGAGTCAACGAAGCATTGACTCCCTTCTCTAGGCAGTGCGTGTCCACCCGTCAATCACGCGGGCCCCACCTTGAAGTTTTTCCATGTGTTCTCTCGTGCTCGGCTCTCGGCACTTCGCTACTCGCGACTTGGAGCACCCAACCTTTGGGCTCTTACCTCGCGAACCTCCGAGGTAGCGAGATCCCTGGATCTCTGCCACCTGTCCTCCTCGGTTGGACGGTCCTG
>SNQJ01S0066675.1:34269-58033 GCA_010110895.2 Picea sitchensis | reverse complement strand
TGCGGACCCCTTTCATATTCTTAAGGTCTTCCCACCAGATGGAAGCTTTTCCGTTCAGATTGAAAGTGGCCACTCGGGCCTTCAAGTTCTCTGAAAAATCATGGACTCTGAAATATTTCTTCAGCCCAAGTAGTCAGGCCTCGGCTTCCTCTCCCTTCTTTATCTCACCGTCAAAGGAGGGAGGTTTGGCCTTCCTGAATTCTTCAAATTTATGACTCTTGGAAGTCTTTTGCTTCTTCTGTTTCTTTTGAGAATAGGAACTGGTCCTGCTGCTGGAAGATCCTTTTGAATCACCAACTTCCTTCTCAGTGGAATCGTCTGGTACTGGTCCTTTACCTTTGGGGTGGACCTTTCTGGATGTGCTTCTCTCATTGTGGCCACTGACACGACCATGATTCTGCATCTCAGGTTCATGCTGCATTTGTCACTGTAGGTCGGATAAGCTCTGCAGTAGAACTGCATTAATTTCGGTTTTCTTTTCTTGTTCTTTCATCATCCTTTCATTATCGGCCTTGTAGCTTTGCAATTCGACCATGAGACTCCTCACAGTCTCAGCTAGGCCTGGAGGGGTTCCTATTGCTCTTCTTTCGTCAGACTCTTCATCTCTGTTGTGGGAGCCTTCTCCCACCTCTTGGTGAGTCACCATACTCCACGTTTGTAGATTCCCGCGGTTGATCGTCCGCTTGAATGAAAAGACAAACGCTGGCTGTTAGTCAAGAGTTTAAATTCATTTTTATAAATGGCGCATAAATTCATAACTTCTTTCACTTGCATACATAGTCAGATTCTCATTTTCCCAGTTTTAATCTTGGACAAGAGAGTTAAGTTAGGGGATTACTCCTCATAGGAGTGTTTTGAATGAGGTTTATGCGCGACTCGTGCATGAGACCAATCATGCCGAGTGTTGTAACCATGCTCTGATACCAATTTGTAACATACCCACTACCTAAATAATAAAAATTTTCGTTCTTCCTCAATGAACATAACCCCTGAAGTCCTACAGGGGTCTAGTGCAGGCTAGTTCTTCCCTGTTCACCTCTCTGTGATTGTGGGTTAGGACCATAGGTCAAACAAACCAGGCACCTTTCACAACTTCCAACCTCGTGAGTCGTGAGTCAAATACCCTCGAATTTTCTTCACAAATCACCGATACCCGAGATCACAAAATGGGTATAGTTTCCTTCTGTCAGCATCCTCTACGCATGATCGCCGTCTAGGCTAAACTCTAGCTCCTCTCGCTATTCGCCGCTTAATGAGGTCAATGGTTGAACTCTCGCTCCTCCCTTATGCAATCCTCCGAGACTTGAAAGTCAACGAAGGTTGACCTTCCCTTTACACTGCTCACAACTCGCCCCTTCGCGAGTTGTAGCGTCGAATCTTGGCACCTTCCCTTCACGAACCCTCGAGAGGCGATATTTAATTTTCCCTCTCGTGTTCTCGCTACTCGTGGCTTCGTAAGTCCAAGTGTTGAGATTTCATGCCCTTCTCCCACGAATCCCTGAGACACGAGGAGTCAACGGAGCATTGACTCCCTTCTCTAGGCGGTGCGTGTCCACCCGTCAATCAAGCGGGCCCCACCTTGAAGTTTTTCCATGTGTTCTCTTATGCTCGGCTCTCGGCACTTCGCTACTCGCGACTTGGAGCACCCAACCTTTGGGCTCTTACCTCGCGAACCTCCGAGGTAGCGAGATCCCTGGATCTCTGCCACCTGTCCTCCTCGGTTGGAGGGTCCTGATCCTCTCGTGGCTTCGCCACTCGAGACTTGGAGCATCCAAACTTTGGGATTTTACCTCGCGAACCTCCGAGGTAGCGAGATCGCTGGATCTCTGCCACCTGTCCTCCTCGCATGGACGGCTCAGATCCTCTCCTGGCTTCGCCAATCGTGACTTGGAGCATCCAAACTTTTGGCTCTTACCTCGCGAACCTTCGAGGTAGTGAGATCCCTGGATCTCTGCCACCTTTCCTTCTCGGATGGACGGCTCAGATCCTCTCGTCCCTATTCACGAGGGCTTAACCCTCGTTTATCTCCCTATAGATCTAATGACTGTCGGGTTTCCTAGCTAATATCTGATGGTTCAGATCGGTCCCGATGCCGCGCCCTTTCCCACTGCTCTTTGGACGTGGACAAACCAACGATCCAGATGTTCTCATGGATTCTGGGGTTCTACGATTCGGATTTCCTCGCTATTCATGAAGATAGAGGAAAAATGGGTTAAGGAAAATTACGCCCTCATTCATTCCTTCGATTTATCGGTCGTGAATGACCGCAGATTCCTCGACAGGATCTCATCCATTGATCAATACTTATCCTTACGCTGCTACTTCGGGATTTCAAGAGGGTCATTCCTCTTCGCACAGTGTTGTTAAGACTTGCACAGTCACGCCCTTTTTCCAGGTTCTTGGTAATCCTCTCTAGGAGGGAATCTCCATGAAGAGTTCTATTCCGGGGCATTCCTGGATACAGATAAGGGAAAAAAATTCCCGAGAACGGGCTGGAGATCTGACTTGGTTCAACTTATGCATAGCTAGATTCATTTATCAATCATAGGCCATGCGTGATTTTTCTGTTATAAGCATATACAACTACTAGTATTGATTAAAATACCACACAGACCTTCTTATAATGAAAACATTCATAGTTTCACAACTTATGAGCATAATTATCAGAATACATATATTTCCAGATGCCAGAGGCAAAACACTTATCAAAAATAACTTCAGAAGTGGGTGCAACTACTAAGAGGGGTGCTCGTTTCCACCCAACTGTAGGCGTAGCGACTCCCAACGGATTTACCACTGGCCACCCCTGAGCTGAGACCACGATGCTCTAAGACTGCGTCTCTTCATCTACCAGTGACCAGGAGCGAAGGTTGTAATCCTTCCTCTCTGCTATCACTCACTCTGCGTAATCCCGAGTTCCCCTCGCATCTGCCCTTTCAATCCCTCTGCCATACGCCCTATCCTCTCGCGAGGTTGCGTGTGGCACGATTACCCTCGCGCCGATCAGGCCTGACGGCTCTACGGATGGGCGATTCACCATCCCATCCCTCATCAAGCCATCCGCCTACCAGCTTGCGAGGCATTGAATTTCAGGGCCAGCGAGCCGCTTTTGGTTCTCCGAGTCAGTGGAGTCCAAATATAGTATTTAATTCTCGGTGGAAGTTAACGCTACCTTTTTAGGTTCCCTCCACCGCCATCGTGGTCTCTTTTTCTGCACATCCCCTCATCAGCAGTCCTACAATAAATTCATAATGTTATTCACATTCATTGACCTCTTCTCAAGGTCCGTTTACATCACATATTATCATTTATGAGTTTGCCATAGTTCTTGGCCAGTCCAGTTATATTTACAAGCTGGGGGAAACAGGGTGTTACATAGATACATCACTACCAACTAGTAGATGGAAGGACGCACAGATTAATCCTACACCTATTAGGAGCAAAGAACTTTGCAATAGTTGCAAAGAGCCTTGGGATCCAGATCACAGATGAAGGGGTAAAGGGAAGGTGCACATTGTTGAGGTTCACTATGAAAGTGAGGATGAGGAGAGGCATGAATATGCAACCATAGATTCCTATTTTGAGAAGTCTGATGAGGCTAGTGATTCTTGTGCACACGAGGGGAAGTTGGATGGACAAGATGATAACACATGTTCTTTATCTTCTACATCAGGCAATGTCGAGGATATAACACTTCGACATAGTGGTGAAACATCTGAGGATTCATATGTGTTAACACTTAGACACGATGAGATTAGGAGATTGGATGACCTACCCTTGGATGTAGACATGGCTTCCAAGAAGTCATGCATGGAGGATGATGAGATTTATATGATGACATTGAAACATTTTTCATCTTCTTAGACACTTATGATAGCCACGACAGATGAGGATATCAATGGCATTTCTAATATGGTGGAGGAGCCTTGTGTGAGGATTGTACACTGGGGACATATGGACCTACAAACTGAGGAGGAGAGACATGACTTGGAGACAATTGACCGTAGACATACCTATCAGTTTGAGGGGAGTGAGTCTCCTCTTTTGGAGATTCCATTGTTAGATCAGGTGGTGGAGACTGATAGTTGGATGGGATACTCACTTCAAGGACCGGTCTACAGTGAGGAGGATGCACTCCTTATTGGTCGGGATGACAATATCTCATGTCTAGACACATCTGTATGGGATCCAGGTGCAGATGAAATTAGCAGAGTGATCACACAAGAGGATACAACTGCCCATACAGGATACAATGTGATTCAAATGGAGGTAGCAGTGGGTGATGGTGTGCAGTGGCATACAAGAGGACTGAATAACACAATAGATAGTGGGCGGTTCAATGCCTTATCTTTGGAGGAGTGTGTTGTTGAGGATTCCATTGTTGAAATTTGTAGTGAGAGGCATGAGGTAGCACATCAAAAGGATTGTGATCAGGAGTCACGACACTTTTAGGACAGTTGAGAGTCAATGAGGACATGATCATGGTAGCCACTAGACACATTGATGACACACATGCACTGGTGGCAGGATATTGCTGGAGGGAATCAGTGGCATATAATAGTTCAGATGGGAGACTTTCCATGTATGAATTGCATAATCTCATGGAGAGAATGAATATGATGAGGGCTGACTGCCAACAATTGTTGACAGACAAAGACTACCTATTGGAGGTTGGCGAGATGTATCACAGGGCCCTGAGGGAGCGAGATTTGAAGGTGGAATGACTCACTCATGAGTTGGTGAGAATACATAGATTATTGGAAGGCACACATACAACCCTTCAAGAATTAGAGGAGATCCTTGAGGAGATTACACATGGATCCACTACATCTATCTCAGTAGAGAGTCATATATATCCTTCGACCACATTGCTAGACATTGTTTGTGGTTTAGCAATGGAGCACCGGTTGATGGAGGAGCATGAGGAGTATCCAGGATCATTGATGAGTATGGAGAGATGTGATCCAGAGATGTAGGAGGATGCCCATGGGTCACATAGACCACTCTTCACGAGGGGTGTTGAGATAGCTGGGTACACACATACACATGGGGGTTATAGAGCTAGGGGTAGTTATGGGGACACTTCCATTTGTGTTCCAAGATGGGCTAACCTTCATGTAGAGGATGACCTAGTAGTACACCCATGATCTAGGATGTTGCAGATGTATACAAGAGATCACATGAGTATGAAGAGGCATACAATGATGAGTGGTAGTTCACAGAGACATACAGAGGTGTATAATGGGATTCAGGGGGATGTGTTGGATTGCAGGGAGGAGACATACTTAGTAGAGCATGGAGATTCATTTCCCTTGCAGAAGTATATAGATATGGGATATCACCTTCACAGTAGCAACAATTGCATGAGGGATGATGGTTGGAGAGTGATTGACCAATATTTTTTGGAGTTACATCTGGTTGTACCCGATGGCTGGGGTTCAATGATGAGTACATGCAAGTATTTACCATGGGTGACGATGAATGATATTTTGGTCGAATCCTTTGGATTGACCAAAGCATATGATACCTTCCAGTTCTACAGTCAGTTGGAGATATTTCTGATAGCCATTCCCGATACTTTCATCATTGACAACAACAGAGGGGAAGATAGATAGTGGCAAGGCATATGGAGAGTTGGTTGGCAGAGACCACCTGACATGAGTGGATTTATTACATACAGTATGATAGGGGTGGATCATTAGAGAAAAACAATTAAGGCCTTCGACGTGATGGAGAGTATCTTTGGCCATGGGACAAAGGATATGTCAGAGGTTGATACAAATTTAGGTTCTCATTGGGATGAGGATGTAGGGCTTCCGACAATTATCAATAGAGCACATCAGTAGTTAGCGAGGATTGGAAGTGATGAAATTCCAAATCTTCCATGGGATCTGGGAGTCCACTTGGTCAGTAGTTTGCTTCATCTTATGATGGTTCGGGTTGCGCTAGAGAGAAACATACTTCACTCTTGGATTATTTTGAGAGGGATTGCTGGGACTTGTTATAGGTGGTGAGACATGTTCTCCCTATTGATACTCATTATTGAGTATGGCGATTGATGGGAATATTTTGATTCCATAGTGGTACCTTTATAGGTTCAACTTCTACATAGTAGGCCCAATTATCACATGTATTTTAGAATGAGGATTGAGGAGTGGGGGATCCATTGTGTATTCATTGGGCATACAATCATGATCAGAGTAATGCAGTGTTAGCGTGATGGTTCCTTTCAGAGATTAGCATGGGACCCTGGGATTACAGGCCTGGGCCTTTCATTGATTGATGGAGGTGAGTGGATCTTTGTAGGGGAAAGCCACTCTGATTTTCCATTGAGCTTTATTATTGGGGGTAGCACGCCACTTGTTTGTGTTTCATTGAGGTCTTGTAGTACCTCACTATGGGAGCAACATGTTCAGACAGTGGAGTCCGTGTTGAGTTTGGTATGGTCTTGGAGGTCAAACTCATTGCGGATTGAGGCTGTGTGATATTTGCATGAGGCTCATGGTGTTGATATGTTACATGACTATATTTCTCAGGGCATTGCAGTTCATTTTTTGATATGGGATCCCGAGATCGGAGTGTTTGGTAGTCCAAATTTTGGTGGGGTTGAGACCCGAGTAGAGTGGTTGCTTGGGAAGTTGACCGAGGATTGAGTGCACATGATCATTCTTCTCATAAGGAGCAAATGGGTATCATGTATGGTGAGCACTTGGAGGGGCCATGTCTTGAGGAGATATTACTACATGTCAAACAGGTGGAAATGTGACCATGGTATCACATACAGAGTGATTCAGTTATTGCTTGAGGACAAGTAATATTCTAGTAGGGAGGACTGTAATGTCCCCAGTTTTGGACATTATTATATTACTGAGTGTTATGCTGACCAGAGTAGCCAAAAGGGCGTGACAACGAGTTCATGAGATATTGAGGGGTTTTATTGGGATCTACTTGCATCGTTCATCATATTTAATCATCAAGATCCATTCCACACAACTTGGCTTTGGTTCCTTTTCATTCCGACGATTTTCTTAATTTTGAGTTATTATGGGTTATATTTTAATTAAATTCACTAAGAAGGTCATATTGGGCATATTACTTGGATAAACCTCTTAGTGTAATAGCTCATCGGAATTGGGAATAAGAGAACTACAGGATAAGCTGATGAGAAGTGACTTTTAGTCGCCGGAGAAGCCATAAGGATGGATAAATCACTTTTTAGAGGTAAAATTCTTAATTAATCAATTAAGTGATTTAATTAAGGAATAATAAAATAAAGTAAAAGTCACTTGGAGAGAAAATGTAAGCAGGGGGTATAAAAGAGAAATAGGGGCCTCTATTCTCTCATTATGTTGTTTATCATTTTGATGTCTAACTTCTTTCTAGATAGCCGATGCACTTGGGGGTTTTCAGGGTTTTGACTGAACAAACCCTAGAGATCAACTCAGTGGTGAAATATCCCACCCAACCTGGTCTAAGATTGGTCATAGAGGTGAAATATTCCTCCCTCACCATTCTACATCAGTTCTATTTAGTCACATGAGCAATTGAGGAGACATGTCGTATTATTGGAGGTATTCTGCAGAGCTAGGGCACACCCATCTTGAGGGAGTAGTTGTATTTGCTCAGAGGAAACTAGATATTTATGGGATCTCATTTCAACATTGTTATCCATCACCCTAGGGAACTTTTACAACATTGTGTGAGTGGATTCATCAACCCATTCATCCTATCATTCAGGAGGGCATGATTCTCCTTAGGAGGGCACATTGTGCATAGTGGATCTTGTGAGTTGGAGTGGGAGGTCACTCCCAATAACTTGGAGGTTCATCAGAGGGTTTCTATAGCCCCCTATCTACACTTTAGCACTTGGTTTTAGTGGTTTGAAAACCATCTTCAAGGAGGCCGAATTATTGGGTTGCTTCAACTAGTGAGGGCACATATGTATTAGAGATATTGCTGTTGGGGGGTCTTCCAATTGAGCTAAAACTCAAAGAATACCCATTTATTCTTTCCATCACCCTATCTATCTTCTCACATGGATTTGAATAGGGTTGTGACCATCAGAGGATAGGCCGTATTATCCTTGGACTTTTCCAGTCAGGAAGTGCGCATTCAGCCAGAGAGGGCATCACTTGCAACATAGGGTATCAGTTGGACTTCAATGTTAATTGGTGTTCAGATTGGAGAGGATTTGGCAGCCTAGATCTTCATCTCTAGTTGTATTGTGGAGGCATCATCATTCACACACTCTATTCTATGATATGTATTCCAGATCTACTCCATTTTGTATGGGATCTTCTACTATTATGAATAATATCAGATCTGAGGTATTTATGTTATTTACTTGAGTTTCTTCTATTGTATCCACTGTGTATATGTTATTGTCTGCAATACTATCTTTACTTACTACAAATACATAACAAAACCATCATTATAAACCTCAATGCAACTTAAGAGACTAAAATCAACAAAGTGTTTGACAAAATACCACAACCGGAAAACTCATAAAAATCAATAAAGATCTCAATGTTCCAATCAAATCTGATTGAGAACATTACAAATAACTCCCCCTTTCAACTTTTCCATCCTTATTACAAGTCTCTTTCCAAACATGATGCGTACTTGGTTCCTTTGCTTTCTGTTCTAAAATAGTTTTAGACTCTTTTTTTTCCAATATTGTACATCTTTTTTAGTCCCATCAACCCATTTTAATTACATTAACATATAAATAAATGAATAAATAATAATCAGTAATAGGAAAGATCTTTACCCCACTTTGTATTTATTTTTGGGTAACCCACTCTTTACTTTGCTTGAACTGATTTATATGCTCACAATGTTTGTGCATTTTGTTTTTAGTTTTTCAAATTTTTTTTTTTTTTTTTTTAAATTCAATGAAAGAGACAACCATTCTATTAAAGACATATATAAAGCTTCCAACTTTCTATTATATATATATATATATAATGTAAATGTTTTTATAAAAAGGAAAATTCATATTTTAGTTTAAAGGTTTTTGTAGTTCACTACTACGGTGTTGGGTTGTAGCATTGATAATTTGCATTACTATAGCCCTCAACCCTTGGTTAAGTTATTTTTGTTGGCATATGTTGAGTTTTTGCATCACATTAACGTCATAAGTATGACACAAAAATTGTTAAATTTTATTTTTATTGCATCATGCTTGCATTGTGTTTGAGTCATGTTTGGATAATGTTTTCGATGTGTTTGCACCGATTAGCATCGTGATTGCACCACTTATCTTGCATTGTGTTTGCATCAATTAGTGTCATGTTTGCATTTATTAGCATCATGTTTGCATCATGTTTGTGTCATTCTTTCTTCATTTAGTGTCATGCATACATAATTTTTGTAATGTGCTTGCATTGATTAGCATCAATTGAGGCAATGCAAACATGACACTTTGCTTAGTATAACATCGAAAAGGATTATGCGCGTATGATGAAATGTAGGTATGTTGCATGCTCCATTCTTTCATCGTAACAATGAATGCACGACCAACAAAAGTTTACCTTAAAGTTTATAAAAGTAAAAAAAATAGATGACACAAAATAAATATTTATGTCATCCTTTCTGTTCATTTTTAATAAAAAAGTGGAAAATAGCCCCCCCTCATTTCATTTACACATGAGGGTGTGTGGTAGAGATTCTTTCAACCAAAAGGTATTTGTGGGGACACTCAATAGGAGCAGGAAAAAGATACTTGTGGGGCATCACCAGATCAAAGGTAATTTTTTTGTCATCTCCCAACCCCCTCGCTTTGATTTTAATTTGTAAATTTAAAAGAAAATGAGATTTGGGTTTTCAATATGGGAGACATGATTTATATTCTGGATATGAGATTTTGGTTTTGGATATGGGATTATAAAAAATAAAAAATAAAAGCAAAGTAGGTTTAAGAATACCCATTCCTTCCTTTCTCTTCCTCTATTAATCTTCTCCTTCTTCTACCTCACCTCCTCTCCTTCATCTTCCTCTCCTCACATCCCTCTTCCTTTCCCTATCCCTCCACTCCCTCTCCCCTCCTCTTTTTCTTCCCCCCTCTTCTCTTCATATTCCTCTCACTCTTTCCTTCCTATTCCTCTCCTTCTCCTCCCCCTTCTTCTCCTTCCCTTTCCTCCCTTCCTCTCCTTCTATCCCTCTCCCTCCACTCTCTCTCCATTTTATTCCCACCTCCTCTCCCTCTTCCTATTTTTTTCCCCATTCCTCTTTTGTTTCCTTTCCCTCTCCATCATCCCCCTCTTTGTTACACAAATATTCCCTTGTAGACATGTGAAATTTCCATTGGATTACTGACCCCTATACCAAGATATAAAGTTTCATTTGGACACTACCATTCCTATAAATTCATATTGTCCGTCGGAAAAGAGAGAGGGAGGGGAAGTGTGATGTACCTCGTTTATGATGTTTTTCCTAGTCGTTCTAATCCACGAGCTCGATCCGACTCCCGACGCAGATCAATACTTGCAATGGACAACACAAGACAAATGACTATCTCCTACTCTAATGGATTAGAAAAAATCAATTCATCTATGAAGATTAAGACAACCATATACAAGCACATGTAAACATACACTTGAAGGAAATAGGACAAGTATATTAATGAGAAGTTAGAAGGGAAAACTTACAATCTTCAGATGGTGTTTCAACAACCTCTCCAATTCCTCCTCGTCCAAAACTTGCTCAAAATATACATAATCAAAATAACAATGCTTTACTGATTTATCCTCTTTAGATGAGAGGTTTGATAAGCTCATATCTCTATATCATTGAAAATATGAACCCAAATTATATATTTTTCTACTCTTTCAATCTTCGAATGGCCTCCTTTTATAGGCTTGGGAGGCTCAACCACCATGAGTAGATTTGGGGATAGTTGAGGATATGGATCCTTTAGGTTAGGATCTTATCCTAGGATAGTGCCATAGGATAGAATTTGATCCAAACCAACCTCATCCCCAAGAGTTGGCCCTTAGAAAGAGGCGGGATTATCCATATTTTCCTCTAACCAAAAGTAGCGCTCCCCTATAGTTAGAGACATAACACTATTTTCCAAAAGTAGTGCTCTCTAAATAAGGTAATGGGGGCGCTACCCTATGGGATATCACTCCCCCATCATGGCCAAGATGGATCTACCCTTAAAAAATTCCTAAAATATGGTCGATTTTCCAAGTAAAAAGTGTGTTTTTGGCCTTGAAATGATGTGTTTCTTCCTCCAATATGACTTAGGGATCATGGAAAATGTTCTTTGATGGTTTCAAGGGGTTAAAACACATAGAAACACATGAAAAAGAGCATGTGACACTTATTAATGTGCATATGGCACTTGAAAACACTTGCGACACTTACCAAGGTGCATACGATACTTTTACGACACTTTTACGACACTTAGGGTAAGATACTTAAGTGTGAAATTTGATGTGTAATAGATGCCCCCTAAAGAGTGAGGACATAAGAGAAACTGATGGCCTAAACAATTTACAAATTATTCGATTCAAGGGTGTTGGAGTGGGAGAACCTAGTAGAAGTTGCAAACAACTATCAAACAATATAAATATATGTTTCATCCCTGAGGCATGCATACCTATGCTCGGAATACAAATGACTCAAAGCATGTCCACCAAACAATAAACTACAGATCCATGATAATATTGACTAAGGATATGGCCACCAAATATACAATGTGGATCCATATGACTCGATCGAGTTGTACCCATGATATTTTACGCAGTGGAGCTACAATATGAGAAAACAACATAGCCATAGACCAATACAAAGTGGATCTATGTAACAATGTATATTGGTAAGTTTACAAATCCATCACAACCTGGGTTAGTCAGATAACATTTGGTAGATGCCAAATATGTCCCCAGGGTCTTCATCTCGATCTCGAACCAATACGATTCTAACCATGTGAATACATGTGCTGATGTCGAATATGGTAGAAACCACTTTATTACCAGTCATTGATGTTAACCTCTAACGAGTGCGAGGGAAATCACTTTTGATGTCAATGACTCCCAAGGTAACCTAGTAAAATACAATGGGTGCGAATTTTTGAGTTGAAGTCGAGCACTCGTGGAATCATTCGATCATAGGATAATGGTGTTAACCCATTATCGAAAGCGAGGAAACTACCATTGAGGCATGCAAGTTCCAAGGTACTAATTGGTTTCAAATTATAATTCCTGGATGATGTGCTGAAGTTGATAGGAAAATACTCGTCAAAGGAGGGTCTTGATGTATCCCCCATCATCGACACAAAACTGACACATGATAGTGATTTAAGATGAAAGATTAGATGTGAACAAACTGACACAGGTATGAATATTGCAGAGTGGTTTATACTTCCCTTGAACATTTCATGGCTTGAAAATTGACTTGGCATCATTGACTCAATAAGGCAAGGATCCAAACATAATGTGATGATCTCCATATTTTAATGACAACTAAAGGTTCTCTTCGAAGGAGTTGAAAGACTATGACGACGCATGGAGTGTAATGACAACCATAGGTTCTCTTTGAGTAAGAAGAGTATGATGACACATGGACTTAAAATGACTTAGAGACAAGTGGATTACTCAACTGTATGACATAATGTAGACAAGTGATATCTTCAAGGGAGACAACAAAGAGATACCATAAAGGTTTTTAGGACTTGACCCACTTCCCAATTTTTCCCCTTCCAGATATATGAGTACCTATTTTTGTTTAATGAGCTCGAGGAGGGTAACACATGCTCAATATAATCTCACCCTTCGCATGAGTCCTTCAAAGTATTTTTAACGAACCCTAGGAAGGAGTGGTTTGGTTCGAGATAGGCTTTTCAATGTATGTTTTACAAGTCCAAAGAAAGTAAAATTGGTGGTTTTTCATGTTTATAGAGATTGAAAAACACTTAAAGGAAAGTCCTAGATGGACTTTTTCATAATTTTAGTCTCCCAAGCCCGAAAAATTATAAAATAATACTTAGGATAACTCTCCTAACCAGATGGTCAGGGTGTTCCTTTTTCATAAAATAGTCTGATGAGACCGAAAAAGAGATAAAATACCACTCAACAAACGTTCTTTCTAATTCACTTTAACGAGCATGAAAGACAACAACATCGCTCGACAATATTTTCATGTTTAGAGACTCTGAAAAGAGATTAAAGGAAACTCCAGGGGGTTGTTTTTTCGTATAACCTTTACGAATCCGAATAAGTGATAAAAGTCTACTCGGTCACATTCTCCTGTATTTACGAGCATGAGAAAGAACAAAGACTAAGCTCATTATTGGTTTCTTTTTTACACAAGCTTGAAACAAAATTAAACTATGCTTGTAATTTCCCAACGTAATTTCCAAAGGTTTTGAGGGATACCCATGGGTGGTTGGTACTCTACCCCCAGCTTGAGAAGCTAGCGACTTAACTCCATAATGATAATCAAAGGTTGGAGACATTCCCCCCAAGCTTCGTTTCATTCGCCGAATTTGAGGTTATCACCAATTTCTGTACTAGATGGAGAAAAAGGATAAGGGTGGATGAAATGAAGGTTTTGCTATGAGTTCTAACAAAAGACTTGACTTGATACCTATGAGATCTAGAGAAAATAATCGAATTTATAGGAGAGGTGACTGTTTCATCTTTTAATGATCTTGACACAAGAAAATAATTATTCTCGTAGCTCTAGGTTTAATCCCCAGATTTATGTTTCATTTTTTAACGAGCTTTCCACAGAGAGGAAAACTATGCTTGAGGCTCCGGGTTCAATCCCCATATTTCTGTTTCATTTTTTAACTAACTTTCCACAAATAAGATAAACTATGCTCGTGACCTCTTTTTCATTTTTTAACGAGCTTTCCATAGAGAAGAAAAACTATGCTCAAAGCCATCTCTTGATCATGGCTTCCAAGAAGACAATGCTCTAGAAGGAATACATGTCAAGGGACAAATGTCATCCATGGCTTCCAGGTGATCTTCGTTAGATGGCAGAAAAACACTCCGAAAGGAATAAATGTTGATGACCTTGATAAGGGTAGGGAGATATGGATATAATATCCCTATAGAAGATATGACCATGTTAACTACCAAATCTAAGTTATGATAAGGGAGAGATTCCTTCTCGTTCAAAGTTGAACGCATGGGACATGTCGTTACATAATTGACCTGTGGCATCGTGGACATTGCTGACATGTATGGACCATTCAAGGAAGGCAGATGGTTGAACATCATATGAGGGTCAATGAATGAAAGCTCGTTGATCATTACTATGTTTCCGTTTCGAGGGAAACATATCACTCGAAAGAGAGTGGACACAAAATATTTCATAACGTAGACATAATATCGCCCGAGGAGAAGGTTAAAATCCAAGCAGTCATGAACTACCATCACATCAACATAGACCATTTTTCCTCCCAAAGTAACCGGAAACTAAGGAAGGATCCCTAAAGGTTGAGTAACTCTTATGTCAAAGGTCAAAAAATTCTGAGTCACAGGCGCAAGCTGCAGGGAACCAAAATCTTTCCAAGCATTCGCAGAAAAGATGCTAACAAAAGCACCTTCATCTATTATTGTGTTATAAATATTCCTACCACAAACCTATGTGGTGATTTGAAAATGCATGTAAGAAGGAAGACATGGTTCTGTCAAATGATTCCAATCAATATAAATCATCTGATTTCTTGAAGGGGGTGCCATTGGGACGGGCGAAGTGCCCCCTTGTCTGGGTGAATTGATATTAATGAGGTAGATATGAGCGCCATATTCACTCTTTGAATGAGGAGTGGGATTGACCTATGATGGACTCAGAGCGACCACTTTGGCACTCTTCAGATGAAGATTGGGGCTAATCGATGACATAACTAGATCAATCACTTGGGTTTCACTCTTTGGATGAAGAGTGAGATCGACCGATGATGGAACTAGATCAACCACTTTAGATGAAGTCTTTAGAGGAAGAGTGGGATCGATCGATGGCAAAAAAGGATCGACCACTTTGGGTTCACTCTTTGGATGAAGAGTGGGGCTGACTGATGATGGAACTAGATTAACCACTTTGGCAACAATACTTAAGGGAGGAGTGGAATCGATTGATGAAGGAACTTGATCTACCACTTGGGTTATTGGTTCAATTCAAGATGAAACTAGATTGATCACCTGATTAACCAGACTGACCATGGATGGAACTAGATTGACCAATCCATAAACTAACGACGGGCAAGATATCTTGTGATAACCAGTTGGAAGTTGAATCTTTTCCAAAAGAGAAGAAGCGTTATCCCTACGAGGAAAAAGGTGAGAATGATGACCACCTTCACATAACTTACAACGAAATTTGATGATCCTATTATTCTTACCAACCTTAACTTCATTGGTTGATGGAATTTCACCAACATGTCTAGAAGGGGTTCATGACATGGAAGACAACATTTCTAAGACCTTGGGGAGACCAGGGAAATCCATTAGAAAGTGGTCACTCTTACAAAGCCCGCAAGGGAATTTGGGTTTAGGATTCTTCATTTTAGACTTGTCAACTTTATCAACACTCCAAGTACAATTAACAGTAGTTGGTTGCTCAGATTAAACATGAATTGATGCAGTTGGAGGCTTGGTATCTTTTTGTTTCTTCTACTTCTTCTCCTTCCATTTCTTCTTCTTCTTATCAACCTCGCTACTCGCTTTAGAGCTTTCACTAGCAGAAGAAGGAGAAAGATAAGGAGAAAGAGAAGGAGACCTGATGAGTGAAGAAGGTGAAAGGTAAACATGAGGTTGATTTGTGGGTGGTGTGCTTACGTTCGAAGCATTAGGTGCATTCGAAGCACTAGGAAAAGTCAAGATCACCAAAGTGGGGAACAACCAAAATGCTAAGTTGATGGTGAGTCCCAAAAGACTCAATGTGGCAATGCATGGAGGGACAAAGTTTCCAAAATTAGGAAAGGAAAAAGGTTCTGCGAGAAAAGGGGTTTCTTCGTTGGTACTCCCAGGAACTGATGTCATTGACACTGACTTGACCTAAGGTCCATTAGGGAAAAAAATAACACACACTACAAATCTAAGAAGCAAACAATCAAACAACCTTCCCACAATGAAACCACTAGTTGGTGATGAAATCCAACATCTTGAGATCAATATAGGAAGGGGTTTGGATATAGTGGGTGGATCAGTTACATTGGCAACCTACTTAACAGACTTACACTTTGGTGCAAATTCCCACATGATTTTACCTATGGGTTTACCATCCAAGGAGCCCGAGTGAGTTGGAACAATGTCTGACCCAGGTATGACGAAGACTCCCCTTCACCATCACCTTTTGTATTAACCATACAGATGTAGGCCACTAAGGTTACCAACTCACAGTCAGCCTCCGAGCGGGTACAATCGATAGTTGAGATTGAATGTATGGGATGGATATCAAAGTCCGAATCTCTTCAAGAGAAATAAAGACAAGTGGATTGTAAGACTTCAGAGGACCCCAAACGGATTCAAGATTCACGAAGCTTCAAGACCAAATGAAACCATTAGTTTCTCAGGAAGAAACCCCAATATATGATCTTTCCGTTATGTGGGTTAAGATTCGGAGGGGAAATTTGTATTTCTCTCTCGCACACGACCTCGTGTTTAACCCTTGTGTGAGATGGGGATCCCGACTATGCTTATACGAAAAATTGGATGTACCGCTCCCTAGCATAATATTCTACATTTGTTTGATGGCTTTGGAAATTTATTCTCACAACTTGTTCCAAAGCCCTACACTTTTAAGCTAATGTAGGTTTGCTACTAGATAATATAAAAGTGTTTGATCAATTTTATAAGCGCTTCATTTTAGGGTTGTTGTTTACTCAAGGGTGAAAAAGTGAAACTTATGATTTTTTTGACTCAACTCCAAAAGAATGAAAATAATGAAATGAAACTCTTTTTCTTCAATGTATCCTGCATACGAGATGGAGAAGAGGTTCAACTTTCTTTAAAAAAAACACCCAATTCCAAAATGCAATCTTCCAAATGCAATGTCCCTATATAAACTACCCAAAAACAAGAATGAAACTATCTTCTTTGTTTTATTCTAATATATAAAGAAAGAAGATGCAAATCCTTTAATGCTTCATTACTTTCAATCAAAATGAAAGAGTCAAATGAAAATACAAAAGACATGAAGAAAAAAGGATATCAAACAAATAATGCACTCACATGATAATGAGAACTGAAAGAAACAAATATGATAACTCACCCAATCAAGGACTCGACAATTGATCCAGGGGATCAAATTTTGCTCAAAATTCAAAGTGCTCAGAATAGCTTCAAAATGAACAAGGATGTAGGCCTCGCCGTCACGAACCCAACGCACTTCGAACGGGTTCAAACAAACATCGGATGAGTGAGATATCACGTTCTGTTCGATTTTCCAAACATGTAAAAATTTGCTGATTATACAGTCCGTACAGGTGATGATGTGGCAGGTGCTGATTGGATATGATGACATGGCAGGGCCGTACGCTGATGTGGAAGGTGATGATGTGGCAGGTGCTTAGTGGAAAACCGAGGGTCGACATGGGTGAATCATTTTTTGACACGTGGCACATTAATGGTGAATGGTTTGGTGCCACGTGGCCTAGGCATGGGCTGCCACATGGCACCTTGGGTTTAGTGTATAAAATTTTATGGAGTCCGTGGGGATCGAACCCCAGACCTCCACACAAATGAAATTTCTTAGCAAAGGCCACCCTGCCAATGTGCCACACATTGTTACTTAACTATGTAATGCATAAATATTTATTTAAGTTAGCTATTGTTGTAATTCAGGCACGGGTCTGGGCTGGGGCTTAGCCCCAACCCTCGATTTTGAACTCCGCTCCATGTGACCACCATTACAAAATGACGCGTGGGTTTATATTTCAAACGGTTGTACCTCCACGAGTCTCCACTTGTCAAACCTTCAGCCTTGCATGCAACGACCCCTATATAAGCGCTAGGACGTGGCCATATGGCCCCCCATGCACCCAACACCTCTGTCTTTGGCGGGCCCAAAATCCGACAACGATGCGACATTTTGGCACCAATCACGGGAATGCGTGCGGGAACTAGTTTTAGGCATGGGAAATTCCCAGAAGCTAGGTTAGACACACAGAGGTGCGATTTGGCGAACCAAAGACAACAAACTTAAAGGGGAAAATTCGAGGAAGCCTATCTTCTTCATTGTTTTGGCCAAACCAGGTGCCGAAAAAGCCCAGCTAGGGGTTTTTGGACGTTCTGGAGCCATTGGAGCCATCTATTTGGAATTTTGAGCACTATAAAGCACTTATTTTAGCACTTTGAGCAAATAATATAAAAGATCCATTGGAAGCTGGACCAGGAGATGTAGCCCAAGAGAGGGGTGAACTCCTTTACCATTTGCTGTGTTATGTGTTTATTGTTCATTGTTATTTGCTGGTTATTATCTGCATCTCGAATGTGAAAGTTTCTCTAACTTGTGTGTTTGCAAATTGATCCTTTTGCCTAAGCACACTTAATTAAAAACTTGCAAATATTTCAAAGATACAAGCCTTTTCATTTTCAGATCAAGTTGGTATCAGAGCATAGGTTTTTGAAGGCTTGATTATTTGCAAGTGTTTGTTTTATGATGCTCACAATGTTGAAGCTCACAAGAGGAGAAGGTCAACTTGTAGAGCCAAGTTCTCAACTATCAAGAAGAAGGACTATACAATCACCTCAAGCTTCAAGGAGGCATTCACCAAGTATGGCTCATGGAGAGAGTCATGAAAATATTCCTTCTGAAGAAGAAGATTTCAGAAAGGCTTTCATGTATATGAGAGAAATGATGAAAATCTTGTTGGAAGAAAGGAATGCAAGGATGCAAGGTGAAAGCTCCAACCCTTCAAAGGACAAGGGAGACAGTGGTGATAAAACTCCAAAAGGAAATGGAGGAAATGGTGATACTCCACCTCCCTCACCTCCATCTTCCACTTTTTCTACCATTTCACAACCACCTCCAAATTCTCCAAAGGGACATGGTAAAATTCCTCCACAAATTCCTTTGTTAAATCTTGACATTAAATTTGAATTGCCAATGTACAATGGAGAGGTAAATGCTAAAAAATTAAATAACTGGATTCGTCAGATTGAAGTGTATTGTAGGATACAAAGAATTCAAGATGATGAAACTAAGACTCAGCTTGCTTCTTTAAGATTGGATAGTGCAACACTCATTTGGTGGGAAGCCAAAACTCAAGAGGACATGAAGAAACACGGTAAAATTTTATCCTCTTGGAATGATTTCATTGTTGCAATTAAAAACCAATTTTTTCCATTACCATACATGCAGAAAGCTATTATAGATTGGCAAAATTTTAGACAAGCTAAAGGGCAAAATGTTCAAATTTTTACTCAAGAATTTAGGAGAAAAGCTTTTGTTTTGGGAGTAGATTTGTCTTCTCAATAAAATTTACTCAAATACATTGGAGCTTTACATAGTTACTTGAGACATACAATACTCATGTTTAACCCTTCAAATCTAGATGAATTTTGTGTTCAGGCAACTCATTTGGAAGCAAGAGGGAGGAATGAAACTCATGAGGGCAGCAAGAAGCCTTTAAGTCATGGAGACAAGGGAAAGAGGAAGTTCAAGGGAAATGGAAAAAAAATTGCTTTTGTTAAGAAAGAGGGAGAAAAATTTACCTGCAAACATTGTTCAAAGGATGACCATGATGAAGACCATTGTTGGAAACTTCATCCTGAAAAAAGACCCAAAAATTTCAGCAACAAAGGGAAGCCAAATATTTATGCAACCATACAACAAGATTTAGGTTCCGATTCGGGTGATGAAACAAAAATTACAGCCATGGGTTATCAAGGTAAGGGTTCTTTTGCAAGTACTAGTTCTTCAAGTAGTAGTAGCCTCAATGAAACTCAACAAGAAAAAGAAAGAATAGATCTTTTTCACATAAGGGCTGTTTCAAAACATACCAAGATAGATACTCTTTTTGATACTGGATCTCAAGCAAACCTCATATCTGAAGAGACTGTCAAGAAATTAAATTTGGAAACTATTCCACATCCTAAACCATACCCTCTAGGTTGGATATGTGACAATGCTAAATTGCAGGTGACAAGAAGGTGTAAACTTAGATTTTCCATCACTACAAATTTTATAGATGAGGTAGAGCTTGATGTTATTCCTTTGGATACTACGATATTGTGTTGGGAAGCCCATACCTATATGATAGGAGAGCCATCTTTCATCGTCATGAGAATAAGTATCATTTGTTTAAAAATGGATTTTAGTACATTGTTAGAGCACATACAAAGAAGATGAATTTGTCACTTGTAAATGCAAGACAAATGAAGAGATTAGTCAATGCTAGTAAGAATTTTGTCCTCTTGATGATTAAACCCAAAGACAATTTTGAAAAAGAAGTTTTCCAAGGTTGTGATGCAAAGTTGAAATCTGATTTATATGAGGTTGTTAACCAATATGATGAGATGTTTCAGGAACCAAAGGGATTGCCTCCAAGAAGGGGTATCCAACATGAGATACAATTGTAGCAAGATTGTCCTCTTCCAAACATTGGTATTTACAGGATGTCAGTCATGGAGAATTCTGAAATTAAAAAACAAATCCAAGAGTTTCTTTACAAAGGGGTCATCATGCCAAGCACATCGCCATGTGGATCTCCAATTGTTTTAGTGCCAAAGAAAGATGGTACATGGTGCATGTGTGTAGATTTCAGGGCCTTGAACAAGATTACAATAAAGAATTGTTATCCTCTTCCTAGAATTGATGATTTTCTTGATCAATTGAAAGATGCTAAGTATTTTAATAAGTTGGATTTGAGAAGTGGATATCATCAGATTAGGATTGCTGAAGGAGACACATGGAAGACAACCTTCAAAACAAAGCAAGGTTTGTTTGAGTGGATGGTAATTCCATTTGGACTTTGCAATGCTCCTGCTACTTTCATGAGAGTTATGAATGATGTCTTAAGGCCTTTTCTTGATGATTGTGTTATTGTCTACTTGGATGACATTTTGATTTTTAGCAAATCTCGTGAAGAGCATGTTATGCATGTNAAGCAATGTAATGAGATATGAAGAGAAGTATTGTATTTGGAGCAGTAGCTCAATAGGAGGATGCCCCCTCGAAGAGGCAAGTGAATAGGAGAGGATCCCTTCCATAATAGGATCAATGGTGTTGCCCTACCTCAAGGGTTTGATATAAAGTTGTGTTTTTATATATTGTTATTCTATATCTATTGTGGTTCTTTTGTATTCAGTATTCAAGTTCTTAACAATTGAATTCTCTGACTCTGTGCACTCTTTGTGACAACAATCTTTCCACAACTTCACTCAGTTTCCAAACACTAAGACTTCACTCGGCCTGCGCACTCCTTGCACGGTTCCTGTACTTAACTTACACTTCTACGAGAATGAGAACTGTGTTATCTCTCCTGAGCTTGCAGAGACAAACTCTAACCTCTGTCAATGCACACCTTACAGATGATTTCACTGCACTCCTTGCAGGAAAACTCTTACTCAGGCAGAGAAACAATTGAAACTCATTCTCTATTCTCCCTCTCTTCAGATTTCAGACATTAACATGAAATCATACATTCATAGATCAAAGCAAATACATAACAGGGAATAAACATCATGAGCATAATCATTCACAATGCATACACAGAGAACAAATACGTCACCATGAACTTGAATCGAAGCTCTTTCTATTAATTCAAATCGTTGTACATGGGTAGTTTCAACTATAACTCTCTACTCTCTACTCTCTTTTTTTTTATTATGCTACTCTTGCTAATATTACAATGATACAAATGAGGGTGTCTATATATGTTTTCCCTCTTCTCCTAAAACTGTCAAATCTGAGAATTCGAAGCTACCTACTAACATTAACTAACATAAATGCCTTCATAGTCCTTCAGACGATGGCGGGTCACTCAAGGTCTGATTACAATCTATAAGTACGCCTCTCCTTAACTATTACATTTACATTTGGCGCATCCATATTCAAAAGTTTTTAAAAAATTCATCATGTGCCCAAAATGCATTGGCGCTTGCCCCACGCTCGCTTGATGTTGGTGATGCTTCTGCATCAATTTATTGCTAACTTTTCTTCAATTGCAACTCCATTACATCCAGTGACAAGCATCAAGCATGTCTTCCAATGGGGAGGCAAGCAACAAAAGGATTTTGATACTTTGAAGGAGAAAATCAGTTCAGCCCCAGTTCTTGCACTTTGAAATTTGAGACAAACTTTTGAAATCCAAACTGATGCAAGCAGTTATGCAATGGGAGTAGTCTTTCTACAACATGGTAAGCCCATTTGTTTTCATTCTGAAAATTTTAATGGTTTTGTGATTAACTATCCTACTTATGATAAGGAGTTGTATGCATTGGTGCAAAGTGTGAAAAAATGGAAACATTATTTGTTGGGCAAAGAAACCGTTATTCACACAGATCATCAACCATTGCAAAACTTACAATCACAAACAAATCTACAACAAGCAAGGCACTTCAGATGGATGGGTTTCCTACAACAATTCCACTTGGTGATAAGGTATAAGAAGGGAATTTATAACAAAGTTGTTGATATGCTTTCTAGGCCTATTATTAGTGCTTCAGTTATTCTTAAGCATAATCCTATCATGCATGAAAGCTATGTTGAAAAATATGCTTTAGATGCTGATTTTAAAGAAGTGTATGTGACTTTGTGTCATTATAACCATGTTGAGGAATTGGATTACCATGTGCATGATAATATTTTGTAGCATCTTGGCAAGCTATGTATTCCATAGGGTGAAAGAATCAACATTATAAGAGAAGCTCGTTCTTCTCTTATTGTTGGTCACTTTGGTGTAGACAAGACGGTGGATAATTTGCAAAGGTATTTCTATTGGCCTAAAATGAATGAAAGTGTTTCAAGATATGTTAGAGGATGTTCATTATGTGCTACAAGAAAACCTAGAAAAAGAAAGTTGGGTTTGTATACTCCACTTCTGGTTCCTTCTCATCATTGGGAAAGAATTTACATGGATTTTGTAGGAGGTTTACCTATGTCAAAAACAAATCATGATTATCTTTATGTTGTGGTTGATCATTTCAGCAAAATGTGTATTTTGATGCCTTATAAGAAGTAGGTTACATCTGAGAAAATGACACAAATGTTCTTTCAACATGCTTGGGTACATTTTGGGTTGCCTAAATCAATTATTTATGAACGACATTCTCGAATTATTAGGAACTTTTGGTCAAGTTTATGGGCACTCATGGACACAAAAATGAAAAATAGCACAACTTTTCATCCACAAACCAATGGTCAAACAGAAGTGGTTAATAGAACAGTGGTGCATCTTCTTCGTGGTTATTGCAGCAAGCATCCTAAACTTTGGGATGAGCATTTACACTACATTAAGCATGCTTACAACTGGGCTAAGCACTCTTCAACTCAAACATTGACATTTGAAGCATGTTTTGGCTATTTGCCCAAATCTCCTTTAGATTTTATCTTTGGGAAAGATATTTCTATTGATGGTCAATATGACATTGATAGGGAAGAAACGTTCATTGAACAAATTCAGTTGATACATCAAATGGTACAAGAACAATTGGAAAAGAGTCAAGCCAAGTACAAGATAAGACATGACAAGCATCGTGTTGATCACAGTTTCCAAGTTGGAGATGAAGTTTGGATTTACATCAGCAAAGAGAGGCTTAAAGGGGAAGGTGAAAAACTGAAACCAATTAGATATGGACCTTTC
>SNQJ01S0066675.1:18058-34219 GCA_010110895.2 Picea sitchensis | reverse complement strand
CATTTCCATGGACTTTGTAGGAGGTCTACCTATGTCAAAAAAAAATCATGATTATCTTTATGTTGTAGTTGACCATTTCAACAAAATGTGTATTTTGATGCCTTGTAAGAAGCAAGTTACATCTGAGCAAATGACACAAATGTTCTTTAAACATGTTTGGGTACATTTTGGGTTACCTAAATCCATTATTTCTGATCGATATTCTCGATTTATTGGGAACTTTTGGTCAAGTTTATGGGCACTCATGGACACCAAACTGAAAAATAGCACATCTTTTCATTCGCAAACCGATGGTCAAACATAAGTGGTTAATAGAACAATGGTGCATCTTATTTGTGGTTATTTCAACAAGCATCCTAAACTTTGGGATGAGCATTGACACTACATTCAACATGCTTACAACCGGGCTAAGCACTCTTCAACTCAAACATCACCATTTGAAGCATGTTTTGGCTATTTGCCCAAATCTCCTTTAGATTTTATCTTTGGGAAAGATATTTCTATTGATGGTCAATATGACATTGATAGGGCAAAAAAGTTCATTGAACAAATTCAGTTGATACATGAAATGGTACAAGAACAGTTGGAAAAGAGTCAAGCCAAGTACAAGACAAGACATGAAAAGCATCATGTTGATCACAGTTTCCAAGTTGGAGATGAAGTTTGGATTTACATTAGCAAGGAGAGGCTTAAAGGAGAAGGTAAAAAACTGAAACCAATTAGATATGGACCTTTCAAGGTTCTTGAAAAGATTGGTAACAATGCCTTCCGTTTAGATTTGCCTCCTTATATGCAAATGTATGCAGTTGTCAATGTTGAGAATTTGAAATTGTATGATCCTCCTTTGATTGATGATCAAGGAGAGCATGTTCAGATTCCTTCTATAGATGATTTCTTGCCAGAATATCTTATAGAACTGCATGAAGACACAATCCTTGACAGGAGGATGAGAACTTCAAAACGAGGAAATGTGTAATATCTTCGAGTTGGTCTTAAAAACACAAATCCAAGCAAGTCCAAGTGGATTGAGGTTGGAAAGGTGAGGGAGCTGTACCCTCATCTTCAGATAGAATGAAAGTAGTCTTTTGGAGGTCCAAAAGCTTCCCAATGGGGAGGAGTAATCTAGGGGATCAAATTTTGCTCAAAATTCAAAGTGCTTAGAATCACTTCAAAACAAACAGGGACGTTGGCCTTGTAGTCACGAACCCAACACACTTCGAACGAGTTCAAACATACATCGGATGAGTGAGATATCACGTTCTGTTTGATTTGCCAAACAGGCAAAAATTTGCTGATTGTACAGTCCGTACAGGTGATGACGTGGCATTCTCTGATTGGATATGATGATGTGGTAGGTACATATGCTGACATGGAAGGTGATGATGTGGCATGTGCTAAGTGGACAGCCAAGGGTCGACATGGGAAAATCATCTATCAACACGTGGCACATTAATTTCAAATGGTTTGGTGCCACGTGGCCCAAGCGTGGGCTACCACGTGGCACCTTGGGTTTAGTGTATAAAATTTTATGGAGTCTGTGGGGATCAAACCCTGGACCTCCACACACATGCAATGTCTTAGCAAAGGCCTCCCTGCCAACGCACCACACATTGTTACTTAACTATGTAATGCACAAATATTTATTTAAGTTTGCTATTGTTGTAATTCGGGTGCGGGTCCGGGCTAGGGCTTAGCCCCAACCCTTCATTTTGAACTCCGCTCCATGTGACCACCATTACAAAACAACGTGCGGGTTTAGATTTCAAATGGTTGTACCTCCACACGTCGCCACTTTTCAAACCCTCAGCCTTGCATGCAACGACCCCTACGTAAGTGCAGGGACGTGGCCATATGACCCCCCATGTGCCCAACACCTCCGTCTTTGGGGGGCCCAAAATTCAATAACGGTGCAACATTTTTTCACCAATCACGGGAATTCACGCGGGAGCTGGGTTTAGGCACGAGAAATGTCCAGAAGCCAGGTTAGACACACAGAGGTGGGATTTGGTGAACCAAAGACAACAAGCTTGAAGGGGAAACTTCCAGGAAGCCTATCGTCTTCATTGTTTTGGCCAAACCAGGTGCCAAAAAAGCCCAGCTAGGGGTTTTTGGATGTTCTGGAGCCATTGGAGCCATCTATTTGGAATTTTGAGCACTGTAAAGCACTGATTTTAACACTTTCAGAAAATAATATAAAATATCCATTGGAAGTTGGACTAGGAGATGTAGTCCAAGAGAGGGGTGAACTCCTTTATCATTCGCTGTGTTATGTGTTTACTGTTCACTGCTATTTGCTGGTTATTATCCGCATCTTGAATGTGAAAGTTTCTCTAACTTATGTGTTTGCAAATTGATCATTTTTCCTAAGCACACTTAATTAAAAACTTGCAAATATTTCAAAGATACAAGCCTTTTCATTTTCAGATCAACAATCGACAAGAATTGAAGGGATATAAGAACGTCCAAACAATGATAGGGAGATAGAGAAATCACTCAGCTGTTTTGATAAAATGAGCAAAAAGGAAAAAAATCAAGGCTAGGTTGTGGTAAGAAAAAGTCTCAAATCATTCAAAGAGGTAGGATTTGAAAAGAAACTTAAGACCTTTGCAGAACTTTTCAATCAGTCAGATAACCAGAAACTTCACAAGACTCATACCAAACCAAGAAGAAACAAGGTGATTCAATCTTGCAATTTGAAAAAGGTTGTAGTCTCAAACAAGACAATGAAAAGAGTGATAAAGATCCATATCCTCAACCTAAACAAAGTCACAAGCAAAAGTACAGACTCTAGGAAAAATACCTCCAACAAAAGGATGAGAAAAACATGGCAAATTCTTTTGGATCTGCTCAAAACGTGAGAGTATCAATCCTGAATCAAAGATATAGAGTTTTATAACACTCCCTAATATACCACCAAGAAGCGATAGTCAGATGAATAACGCTCTGGTAGCCACTCTGGGGGAGGGCTAGTACTGTAGATGCTTGAAAATCAACATAAAAAAGAAAAAAAAACTTAGCAGAGACTGGCTTGGTAACTATGAATAATACTTGATGAAACAGAGGGAAGAGGGAAGGATAAAAAAAAAATCATTGACCAAACAATATCAAACAAGGAAAAGGTTCAGACGATCCAATGAAAGACAAGTCAATGTCCTTCCCCAATAGAGTCACCAATTTCTGTTACAGAAATATTCCCCCATGGACAGTTGAACTTTCCCTTAGATTAGTGACCCCTATAAAAATATAGAAAGTTTGATTTGGACACTACCATTCCTGTAAATTCATATTGTCCTTCGGAAAAGAGAGAAGGAAGCAAAGTGTGATGTACCTCGTTCATGACGTTTGTCCTAGCCGCTCTAATCTGCGAGCTCGATCTGAATCACAACGCAAATCAGTACCTGCAATGGATAACAAAATACAAACAACTATATCCTACTCTAATGGATTAGAAAAAATAAATTCATCTGTGCAAATTAAGACAACCATAGACAAGCACATGTAAACATACACTTGAAGGAAATAAACCAAGTATATTAATGAGAACTTAGAAGGGAAAACTTACAATCTTCAGATGCTGTTGCTGCAACCTCTCCAAGTCCTTCTCATCCAACCCTTGCTCGAAAGATCCACAATCAAAATATCAATGCTTTACTGATTTCTCCTCTTTAGATAAGAGGTTTTATAAGCTCATATCTCTATATCATTGAAAATGTGAACCCAAATTATATATATTTTCAACCCTTTCAACCTTGGAATGGCCTCCTTTTATAGGCTTGGGAGATTCAACCACCATGAGTAGATTTGGGGATAGTTGAGGATATGGATTCTTTAGGTTAGGATCCAATCCTAGGATAGTGCCATAGGATAGAATTTGATCCACACCAACCTCATATCCAAGAGCTGGCCCTTAGATAGAGACGTGATTCTCCATATTTTCCTCTAACAAAAAATAGTGCTCCCCTATAGTTAGAGACAAAGTTCTATTTTACAAAAGTAGTTCTCCCTAAATAAGGTAATGGGGGTGCTACCCTATGGGGTAGCACTCTCCCAACATGGCTAGGGGGGCGCTACCATTCAAAAATGCCCAAAAATGATTGATTTTCCAAGTAAAAAGTTTGTTTCCGGCCTTGATGAGTTTCTTCATCCAATATGACTTAGGGATCATGGAAAATGTTCTTTGATGGTTTCAAGGGGTTAAAAATATAGAAACACATAGAAAAGTGCATGCGAAACTTATTAAGGTGCATACGACACTTGAAGACACTTGTGACACTTACCAAGGTGCATACGACACTTTTACTACACTTGTGACACTTAGGGTGAGATACTTAAGTGTGGAATTTTAATGTCTAACACTCTTCCATTTCCTCGTTTACTTATCCCTCATCCTCCTTCCTTTTCTACTTCCATTACCAAACTGGTGTTTACAATAACTAATTATTTGACAAGTTGACCCTTTCCAATTTTTTCCTAGGGCAATCACATTCTTACTCATAGCCTATGAAATATCTTGCATTATAGGGGAGATGATAAATATCATTGGTGGATGAATAAGTAGCATATATTTCGTTGGAAAATAATACATATCAGTACATAGAGCATGCACAATGCGATTGTATAGGCATCGTTGATTGCAAAGCACCGTACAAATGAGAATGTCATCCAATGATGTGGCTTTGACATGCAACACATGTGGGAGGAATTTCTCTACAAAGATGAAATGTATCATACTGCATTATCTTCTCCATTGATTGATCTAACACAATAGGTACAATTGATGTTTTTTATCACTTGTCACATTATAACACTTAATTGTCCTTAACAAACTAGAAACTGTGAGAAGCCAAAATGATAAGGAAGTTATGAATTGCTTTGAGAAAACTATTTTCTTGATTTATGTTAATTTTAATATGATAAGTTGTTTGAAATTGTTGATTACTAAACAAAACATCAACACACTACGAATAGTAATGTTATTGGATAAATTTTGTGTTCTTATTAATTAATAATTTTACTTTTGATTGATCCATTAATAGTTACAAATTCCAACGTCACATTAAGACAATCTAGACCTACTTTAATAATAAGAAGATATATTTGGATATTGTATTTTTCCCAAACAAGAGAAATGCCTTTACTAATTCAATAAGAAATACTCCTCAAATGCTAAGTGTTTTTTGATATTAGCTTCTCATTTATTTTAAAATCATTTTCAATCTCAAGTCGTCATAATAATTTAAGCAAATTTCACACTTAAAACATAATAATTAAATTACCATAATTGAATTTTTTTTTGACATCAGTCTTTTTTCACTAAATTAATGGTTATTTACATGCATTATAAGTTAATCTTTTGGTTTCACAATTTAAATTAAAAATCAATATGTTAGTAATATAAAATATTGATTATATCCTTTTTGTAAAGGGGTATTAGATTTAGAATCTAAAAAAGACGAAGGAATTTTACTTAGTTACTAGAATAATTTGCATCCACTATTAGTAAGTCTTTTGGTTTCACAAATTTTTCCAACATAAAATTTCTCAATATATTATATATCATGTTCTAATAAATATATACATTGACTGTAAATACATCCATCTCTGAACTATTCCAAATGTGATCCAACAAAACAATCCTCTTCGAGAGCTTTTTTTAAAATAACATATCCCAACAAGTGAATTTTCGTATCAAACGGACTAGAAACCTATTTTACTCTGAAGGAAATTAAACCTCCAAATACAACTATACCAAAATCTCCAAAATTAGAGAAGAAAAATCAGTCACTAACAGAGATGCAAAAAGTGAGAGGGGCCGTCATGACCTTCCATCCATTTATTGTATTGGATCTTCCCTTCTGGAGCCTGTAGAGAATTTTTTGATAATGCATCCGCCATCCCATTCTCTTCCCTGTATATATGTGAAAACCTGAGGGTACTGGAATATTTTTCTATTTCCAAGATCCTATCCTTCCAACCCACTAGAGAGGTGACTTGTGAATTACCCCTACAATTCATCCAATCAATCACAATTTTTGAATCTCCAAATACTTGAAGATGATCAAGGCCCAATCGAGATGTCAAGATTAAGGACGCCCACACATAGAGAAGTTCAACCCTTGTATTTGTACCAGGGCCACAATTGAGGGTCCACTTGTAGCTAGTGTTTTCAGAAATTTTTAATACTTCCCCTGCCCCACTCAATAACCCATTTGCTTGAGCAACACCATCAAACCATCCTACAGTAAGCAAAGCATGAACAAGTGTCTTTGTGATTCTAAGACTCTTCCCTTTCCAAGGACCCAAACCATCAGAGTCCTTCATCATCCCATAATTTTATGAACAACCACCTAAATATAAGGGATATGTAATTCAAAGATTATCTTGTTTCTTTTGAACCAAATGAACCAACAAATCAGTAAAAGGTTTTCACAACTTAATATCAAAATAAAAATGTTAATAATATAAAATATTGATCACATCCCTTCTGTAAAAAAGTTTCACAACTTAATATCAAAATAAAAATGTTAGCAATATAAAATATTGATTATATCTCTTTTGTAAAAGGGTATTTGAGAGATAATATACAAAATACAAAGGACTATGTTTTACTTTTTTACTAGAATAATTTGCATGCATTATATGTTAGTCGTTTCCACAACTTAAAAATAAAATCAAAATGTTAGTAATATAAAATATTGATTATATCCTTTAAAAATCAAAATGTTAATAATATAAAATATTGATTATATCCTTTTATAAAGTGGTATATGATATATAATATACAAAAGACAAATAATTATGTTGTACTTTGTTACTATATTAAAATATAAGATAAAATACATCTATTAGAGATGTTCTAGTTTTCACAACACTTCAAAAACAAAATACCATATCCCTTGTATGACTCTAAGGAATAAGTTTAATTAGTTTTTTAAGGCATAACTAACATGAAAATAAATGAATGTAGGGATTTATCCCATTTTGTCCATTTATATGGATTACATCATGATATATTCCTTTTGGAACTTGGGAAATACCAACGTGTTTGTATTCTATGCTATGGATTACATTTTTTTTTAAGGTGTTTTGTTGGTTGGTTTCAAGATTATGGAATCATTTTAATTGTGACACAACGTTTTAATTTGTAGTGTTTAGGTGTTTTGTTTGCTTGTTTCAAGATTATGAATCATTTCAATTGAGATACAACATTATAATTTGTAGGGAATTAAGGAATAGCATAGTGCTTTTCATTCCACTTAATTCAAGAAAGGATAAGGGATTTGTTTGTTCTTTTCAAGATTATGGAAAGGACAAGGGGTTTGTATAGAGAATTATGTCAAACATTAATCTACCCGTATTAATGTTTCATGAAAGAAAATGTTTCACATATCTACATGTTTGAGAATTTATTGTATGCATAATTATTGTGATGCTTATGGTGGACCAACTTTCATAGACACACAAAAGGATAACTTGAACTCATTGGTCCACCGGGTTGTAAATGATTTTTCCTACCATTACGTTGGTCACATTAGGTATGTGACTTTGAATTAATGAATACCATATTGAATTGCTACTTCTATTTTGGTTTTAATGTTGGTTGTTTTCAATTTGAATTAAGTATTCCATGCAATGTACCACTATACATAAAATTAGGTAGGGATTTCCTAGACCCAAACTTAATCTCACCACTACAAATTTTGGCAATATCATGACTGCCATATTGAATACAATTTTAACACCTCCTTTTGATATATATGCTAATACTATCAATTAGTTTCTTGCACATTACTTAATTCCCTATATTTTACTTACTATGTACATGGGCATTGATCCACACCTCCAATATCCCATTGCTAAGTGGGTAAAGAAGGAATATCTATGGATTTATTCTTTCACTATTGGGAATGAAATATGTGGATTTGATTGTATGTATATAATGTGTGTAGTTGGTACTAGGGCTTCTTTGGAGTGTAATCATGACAAGACACAATGATACGTTGTTTTTTGTATGGATAAGTGTTTGAGAATGGGGTACCATGTTCATACATAGTGGCATAATTCAAAGATAGCATTTATATTCTTAGGAATTGTCTGGGACACACCATAATTGCAAAAATACACAAAGGTAATAAATAATATAGGTATGTAGCTATTTATTTCAATATGCTTGTAGTTATTCATTTCGATACACTTTTAACTTGTTATCTTTTTCTGATGTAAGTTTTTAGTACCATTGACCTACTTTTGTGGTCATTTGTTAGAAATTGATAAATTAATAGATCTTATATTATCTTATGTATCGACACTAATAGATGTAAAGAAATTGAGAATTACACATTATTTGGGTCAACTCCCAACATTCTCAATTAGAAGGTGCTTTGCAAATTTAATTAATATAATCTCATTTATTATGCTAATATACTAGCTTAATATATGTCAATATTAATACGATTTTATCTTATTGCATACAAATAAATGACTGATGAAGAATTAAAGTATACCCCAAGGAATGGTTACAAAATAATGGTGGAATATTTACATCCCATGCTCGAGGTAATTAATTGCTAATTGTGTTTATTTTTTAAATTTATATATAGTTGGAATTATTCATTCATTCATAGAATATATTATATTCTAGACTAATGATGACAAGTGTGACATGTTTCATTGCTCTCATGATGTGAAAATCATTGAATGCTAGTGGGGTATTGTGTTTATATATACATAGTTTTCTCTCATGATTAATATGTTATAAAATATACTTATACTATTGCTTTTATACTAATCATCAATCTCATAAATGTTTAAATATTATAAAAAAATAAAAAAATAATTAAATAATTAGATGATTAATATTGATTGAAGAATTAATAATAATTAAGTAACTAAAATTATAAAAAATAATTAAGCTATTAAAAATTACTAAATAATCAATAATAATTCAATCGACACAAACACAATGTTAATCGATGCAAGCATAATGAAATCACAATGCAAACACAATGAAAACATGACACAAACACAACACAAAGACAACACAAACATGACATTAATCGATGCAAACATGACACAAACATGACACAAACATGATCCAAAGACAACACCAATCAATGCAAACACAATGCAAATATGACAAAAACCTAGTGTAAACCTAACACTAATTGGTACAAAAATGATTCAAGCACAATGCAAACATAATACAAACACGAAACAAGTACATTACAAATAGATGCAAACATGATGCAAGAACTACACTAATCGATGCAAATACGATGCAAGAATGACACAAATTCCTTATTTTGACTCTCACATGACTCAAGTATGACATAAGTACAATGAAAACATAACACCTTTTTAAAAATATTGATGCCTAGGTCAATGCTGATGACGCTAATGTGATGAAAAATACATGTGTTTGATGAAAAACTTGACACAAAGGTGACTTTTTAAGGTGTTTTTCCAATAATATTATGACATAAGGCAACACAAATTCAATGCAAAAAGACTCTCCACATTGTATATTTCATTGCTAAGATGATGCCTTATGGAACACATGTTAAAATATATGATGCAAGGTGATGCAAACAAATATGAATCACAATAGCCCCCATTATGTTGTGTTTTGTGTCATTCAAACTTATATTCCCCCCCACACAGAAAAACGAACTAAATGACGATGCTAAGGACGACGCGAGAGCTTGCTACTGTAGTAGTGGCTACGCATGTTATTCATGTAGTTTTTGGTTTGACATTATGTGAGAAATTTTACTACCTACTTTTCTTTTGTGAAAATATAACTCATCATCAAAATCAAAAGTTAAAAGTTTGTGGCAGAATACGTAAAGAGAAATGATTGAATTAAATTAATTAAAGAGAATGATAGAATGAAAGTGAAAAATAATTATGAGAAATACCTTAAATACACATATAACTATTTCCTTTATGAAGGTGTCTATGATATCCCTTGTTCTTAAGGAGTTCCAAATCTAAGGAAAAATAGTTATTCCATAAAAACCAAAATCAAAGAACATATCACTAACACTAACCATAATTGTATCAAGAAATATGTTATTGTTGAACATTTTAACAACACTAACCACCCCATATATTTTGACCAAACTCATATTCTTGCTAAAACTCAACATTTTTCCAYTGGACTCATTAGAGAAACTATTGGTTTWAGAAAAAAAATACCCATAATATTAACCTAGTAGATGGATACAAATTGATCCATTTATGACTGGGCCTCACTCACCTTAKYACTATTTCTCCTCAATTTTAATSTATTTTCCATTCATTTCCTAATTCTTGGGGTTCCCACCACTTTTTTTCTTTGATTTCATTCCCTTCCTTAGTGTTTTCCTTGTTGGGTATGTGTTATATTCTTTGAAAAATTGATCCCATGTATTGTACACTGGTATGGGAGCAAAGGGGGTTTGGGGGGTGCTTAACACCCTAGATAAAAAAAAATGGTATGTTTTTGGTGGTTTTTTGTGTCTGTTTTTTGGTGGTTTTTCAACACATGATTTTTGCCAATGGTTTTCTAACTTCGGTTAAGGAATTAGGGTTGTTGACTAATCCAGGTCAATGGATTAGGGGTTTGGATGTCATGGGATCCTATATGTATATTTTATTGTAAACAATGAAGAAGATACTGAATAAAATATTAGAGGTGCGATTCTAAACAAGTTGTTGGTTTTTCCAGTTTGGGTTTCCAAGGTAAAAAAATATGTGTAATGTGTGTGTGCCATTGTATCTTTTTTGGTTTATTAAGAACCTGTTTGCAATAATTATTTGTATAAGGTAAAAAACTACATTTCTCTCATTCTCATCTTTCTCTCCCTTTTACTTCCTTCATTTTCTTTGACATTTTTCTCCCTACTCTTATTTTCCCTTCCCTTTTAATTCCTTGCTTTGCTAGGAATATTGTAATATTTCTGCATCTAAATTTGTGTAGGTGTTATAATCTACTTCATTTATGTTTTATATCCAATTTTTTTTATTGAAGCAAACATTTCATAAGTTAAAATCTGGATTATTGTTTCCACTATATTATTTTTGGAAAAACATAAAAAATTGATTCATGCTTCATCCATTGACATTTCATTAATGAGATACATTGAAAATTTTAGGATGGATTTGCTAGCACACATAAGATCATTAATATCACATAGCTCTAAAAACTAGCTTGGTCTTGTTATCACACCAATTGTATTTTGGGAGAATCCCAAACCAAACAACAAGTGTGTGACACAACTAGGAACACCTATCATTGTTACCTCAATATATGTCCATCTTGTTTTACTAAAGGACAAGTTCAATACAAGGGATGATTCCAAGTAACCCTAGGGGGATTGTGATGGAATATGGAAAGAGATCGAAGAATGACCCTATAGGTAAAATTGAAGAATGGGAACGAGGCTTGGGAAATAATATTGGGAGCTGGTGAATTATTGTCAATGTTATGCACCTGCAAAACAAAGTTAGACCTGCTCGAAAAAGACAAGATATGATGATAAAAAAGCCTCAAATCAATGGGTAATCAACAAGAGACTTTGCTGTCCCAAAATTGCAACAGTATGGAAATATATATATCAACAATAAATAAGTTATGACAACTGCAAATTAAACCATCAAAATATAGTGTATGATGTTGAAAAATAAAGCTAGCAATTAGTAGACAATTCTCTAATATTTAGACCAAGACTTTGATATAAAAAGAGGGTTGTTATTGAGTGTTATCGCCAGATTTTTATAACAGCCTTATGGTTGTAGAAATTGTTTTCTATGCAACAAATTCTGGCCAATTAAATTAACAAGCAATCCACCCAAACAATAGCTCTTAGACAATAGATCAATTATGACAGCGTGCAAGTAAATTTTGGTGGTAGAAAAGTGAGTTTAAGAGAGTAAAAGAGAGTAATTTTTCTGCAAATCTAATGGTTGTAGCTTAGTTCTTGTTATAACATATTAGTAAATTGGTAAATAAAGATGCCCTTATGGCACACGATACCTTAACGCATGTAAAATTAAATTTCAAGCTTGAACAATTCAATCTCCTTGAAATCATGGTTACCTCTAGTTTCCTTGAGGATGAAACTAGATTGACCACCTAATCAACCAGAATGACCATGGATGGAACCGGATTGACCAATCCATCAACTAACGACTGGTTGGGAGATATCCTTTTGGAAGTTGAAGCTTTTCCAAAAGATAAGAAGCCTCATCCATACGAGGAAAAAGGTGAGAGTGATGATCACCTTCACATAACTTACTCGAAAATTTGACGATTCTATTCTTCTTACCAACCTTAACTTCACTGATTGATGGGGTGTCACCAACATGTATAGTAGGGGTTTATGACATGGAAGACAACATTTATAAGACCTTGGGGAGACCAGGGTAATCCCTTAGAAAGTGGTCACTCTTACAAAGTTTGCAAGGGAATTTGGGTTTAGTATTCTTCATTTTAGACTTGTCAACTTTATCAACACTCCAAGTACGATTAACAGTAGCTGGTTGCTTAGATCCAACATGACCTGATGCAGTTGGAGGCTTGGTCTCTTTTTTATTCTTCTACTTCTTCTCCTTTCGTTTCTTCTTCTTCTTATCAACCTGGCTACTCGCTTTAGAGCTTTCACTAGGAGAAGAAGGAGAAAGGGAAGGAGACCTGACGAGTGAAGAAGGTGAAAGGTCGACATGAGGTTGATTTGTGGGTGGTGTTCTTACGTTCAAATCATTAGGTGCATTCGAAGCACTAGGAAAAGTCAAGATCATCGAAGTGGGGAACAACCAAAATGGTAAGTCAACGGTAGGTCCGAGAAGACTCAGTGTGGAAATGCATGGAGGACCAAAGTTTCCAAAATAAGGAAAGGAAAAAGGTTCCCCGAGAAAAGGGGTTTCTTTGTTGGTACTCCCAGGAACGGATGCCATTGACACTGACTCGTCGTAATGTCCACTAGGGAAAAAAACTAACACACACTACAAATCTAAGAAGCAAACAATCAAACAAACCTTCCCACAATGAAACCACTAGTTGGTGATGAAATCCAACATTGCGAGATCAATATAGGAAGGGGTTGGGATAGAGCGGGTGGATCAGTTACATTGGCGACCTACTTAACAGACTTACGCATTGTTACAAGTTCCCACATGATTTTACCTGTGGTTTACCATCCAAGGAGCCCGAGGGAGTTTGAAAAATCTCTGACCCAGGTATGATGAAGACTCCCCTGCACCATCACCTTTTGTATTAACCATACAAATGTAAGCCACTAAGGTTACCAACTCACAGTCATCCTCCAGGTGGGTACAATCGACAGTCTGGATCAAACACGTGGGATGGATATCAAAGTGTGAAGCTCTTCAAGAGAACTGAAGAAAAGTGGTCTGTAATACTTCAGAGGACCCCAAACGGATTCAAGATTCACAAAGGTCCGAGACCAACTGAAACCATTAGTTTATCATGAAGAAACCCCAGTATACGATCTTTCCGCTATGTGAGTTAAGCTTCGGAGGGGAAATATGTATTTCTCTCTCGGACACGACCTCATGTTTAACCCTTGTATGAGAGGGGGATCCCGACTAAGCTTATACAAAAAATTGGATTTACCGCTCCCTAGAATAAGATTCTACATTTGTTTGATAGCTTTGGAAATTTATCCTCAAAACCTATTCCAAAGACCTACATTTTTATGCTAATGTAGTTTTGTTACCAGATGATATAAAAGTGTCTGATAAATTTTATAAGCGCTTCATTTTAGGGCTGTTGTTTACTCAAGGGTGCAAAAGTGAAATTTATGATGTTTTTGACTGAACAAAAAAAGAATAAAAATAATGAAATGAAAATCTTTTTCTTCAATGAATCCTGCATACGAGATGGAGAAGAGGTTCACATTTCTTTAAAAAAAACACCCAATTCCCAAATGCAATCTTCCAAATGAAATGTCCCTATATACACTACCCAAAAAGAGGAATGCAACTATCTTCTTTGTTTCATTCTAATATATAAAGAAAACAGATGCAAATCCTTTAATGCTTCATTACTTTCAATCAAAATGAAAGAGTCGAATGCAGATACAAAAGACACAAAGAAAAAAGGATCTCAAACAAAGAATGCACTCACATGATAATGAGAACTGAAAGAAACAAGTATGATAACTCACTCAATCAAGGACTCGACAATCGACAAACATTCAAGGGATACAAGAAAGTCCAAACAATGATAGGGAGATAGAGAAATCACTCAACTGTTTTGATAAAACACACAATAAGAAAAAAAATCAAGGCTAGGTTGTGGTGAGAAAAAGTCTCAAATCATTCAAAGAGGTAGGATTTGAAAATCAGCTTAAGACCAACAAACCTTTGTAGACCTTTTTAATCGGTCAGATAACCAGAAACTTCAGAAGAATCTGACCAAACCAAGAAGAGCCAAGGTGAATCAATATTGCAATTTGGAAACAGTTTTATGCTCAAACAAGACAATAAAAAGAGTGATAAAGGGCCATATCCTCAACCTAAACAAAGTCACAAGAAAAAGTACAGAATCTGGGAAAAAGACCTCCAACAAAAGGATGAGAAAAACGTGGCAGATTCTTCTGGATCTTCTCAAAACAGGAGAGTATCGCTCCCTAAATAAAAGATATAGAGTGTTATAGCACTCCCTAATATACCACCGAGAAGCACTAGTCAGATGAATAACGCCCTGGTAGCCACTCAGAGGGAGCGCTAGTACTGTAGATGCTTGAAAATAAACAAAAATGAAAAACACTCAGTAGAGATTGACTTGGTAATTATGAATAATACTTGATGAAATAGAGGGAAGAGGGAAGGATAAAAAAAAAATCATTGACCAATAAATTTCAAACAAGGAGAAGGTTCACACGATCCAATGAAAGATAAGTCAATGTCCTTCCCCAGTGGAGTCACCAATTTCTGTTACAAAAATATTTCCCTGCGGATAATTGAAATTTCCCTTAGATTATTGACCCCTATACCAATATAGAAAGTTTCATTTGGACACTACCATTCGTGTAAATTCATATTGTCCATCGGAAAAGAGAGAAGGAAGGAAAGTGTGATGTACCTCATTTATGACATTTATCCTAGCCACTCTAATCCGTGAGTTCGATCCGACTCCCAACGCAAATCAATACCTGCAATGGATAACACAAGACATACAACTATCTCCTACTTTAATGGAATAAACAAAATAAATTCATCTATGCAAATTAAGACAACCATACACAAGCGCATGTAAACATACAATTGAAGGAAATAGGCCAAGTATATTAATGAGAACTTAGAAGGGAAAACTTACAATCTTCAGATGGTTTTGCTGCAACCTCTCCAAGTCCTTCTCATCCAACCCTTTATCAAAAGATCCACAATCAAAATAACAATTCTTTACTGATTTATCCTCTTTAGATAATAGGTTTGATAAGCTCATATCTCTATATCATTGAAAATGTGAGCCCAAATTATATATATTTTCAACACTTTCAACCTTGGAAAGACCTCATTTTATAGGCTTGGGAGGTTCAACCACCATGAGTAGATTTCGAGATAATTGAGGATATGGATCCTTTAGGTTATGATATGATCTTAGGATAGTGCCATAGGATAACATTCGATCCAAACCAACCTCATCTCTAAGAGATGGCCCCGAGAAAGAGGCGTGATTCTCCATATTTTCCTCTAACAAAAAGTAGCGCTCCCCTATAGTTAGAGACAAAGCGTTGTTTTCTAAAAGTAGTGCTCCCTAAATAAGGTAAGGGGCATGCTACCCTATGGGGTAGGACTCCCCGAACATGGCCAGGGGGTTACTACCATTCAAAAATGCCCCCAAAAAGATCATTTTTCCAACTAAAAAGTTTGTTTATGGCCTTGATGAGTTTCTTCCTCCAATATGACTTAGGGATCATGGAAAATGTTCTTTGATGGTTTCAAGGGGTTAAAAACATAGAAACACATAGAAAAGTGGATGCGAAACTTAGTAAGGTGCATACGACACTTGACGACACTTGCGACACTTACCAAGGTGCATACGACACTTTTACGACACTTGTGACACTTAGGGTGAGATACTTAAGTGTGGAATTTTAATGTGTAACACTCTTCCATTTACTCTTTTACTTATCCCTCATCCTCCTTCCTTTT
>SNQJ01S0066674.1:0-40018 GCA_010110895.2 Picea sitchensis | reverse complement strand
GGACCATCAAGGAAAGAAGGTACAGGAAAAGAAAATTACTTTATGTTGATTATTGATGACTATTCTAGACTAACTTGGGTTGCCTTTTTGAAAGAAAAATCTGAAGGAAGAAGTATATATGGAGCAACCTGAAGGATTCTCATTGACAGACAATCCTGATTATGTTTGTAAGCTGAAGAAGGCCTTATATGGACTAAAAAAAGAACCACGAGATTGGTATTACAGACTGGACAAATTTCTACAAGAAAAAGGGTTCAAGAAAGGTACTGTTGACAGTAACCTTTACATTAATACTGAAGGTGATGATTTACTAGTTGTTTTGGTTTATGTAGATGATATTATTTTTGGTTGTACTAATTAATCATCTGTCCAGTGGTTTTCTAATTCTATGCAAACAGAATTTGAAATGTCTATGTTCGGTCTGCACATGTCCCCATGAAGAAACCACGGTTCAAATTGCAGCCCGCCCTCGATTCCTTAAACTCCTCACAACTTCTATCCCCGCAATGACATGAGATCGTTGATCTCACGATCTTGACGATAACATCCAAATAAACACTTCAAATCTGTGCCCTTCTTATCTACAGACCAGATCAACTCTCCTTGAATCAACGATCAGGGTTCTCTTCGCAATTCCAGACTCCGGGAGTTTAAAATCTCAAACTCAACTTCCTTTCGTACTCCATCCTTCCGGAATTGGTGATCTCAGACACTTGTCCCGTAAATCAACGACCCTGCCTTCACCTGGGTGTTTGACCTTTCGAATTAGATCAACGTTCCAATGACCCCTTCTCGATCGACGATTGAGATTTTCTCCGAGGCTCCGGACTTCTGAGATTTCAAATCTCAAACCTATTTTTCCCAATGACTTTCACCCAGAGTCTAATATCCTCTGACACGTGTCCTCCCGATCCAACGATCGAGGATTACTTCGGGTCTTTTCCTGGAGTTAACAGATTTTTGCCACGTCTCCTCCAAATCTAACGACTATGAATCACTTCGGGACTTTACCTGAAGTTCATTGATTCGCGCCACATCTCCCTTAGATCTCATGGTCCAGATCTTATTTCAGGACTTCGGGTCTCCGCGCTCCATTGATTTCAATTCTCAAACTGAAACTCACTTCAGCTTGTCCCCGGAGTTCGAGATCTGTTGAAAAGTGTCTCCTCATAGATCTATGGCTCATGACTCTTCGACTCTCCACATTCCGGGAGTTTCAAGTCTCAAACTTGCCTCCTTATGCGCTCGTGATATCTGATGGCTCACACTCACTTGATCGATCCAACGGTTGTGATTCCACCTTGGCTTTCCGAGACTCCGGACTTCAAGAATCTCAAGTTTCAACCCCGACAACTTCTCTATCCTCTGTATGCGAAGTGTTAAGGCTCGCGCACTTCCTTCTGATCCGACGACTATTGGTCTCTTTCCACTATTATCCAACGGTCACGATCGTTCTTCCTTTTGAACTCTCGATGTCTCTCCGCCTCCTTCTGAATATTCTGACCCGTTGACACATATCCTCCATGGATCCAACGGTTCATATTCTCCTTTCGCGAATCGAGATTTCGCGACTTGCGACTTCCAAGACACACTCCTTCACATCCTCAATACCTGAAATGAGGATATTTCGGAATATCAAATCGACGGCTCGCGCTCCTCTGGATCTAACGGTCCAGATCTCGTCAGGATTTCGTGTTTCACGAAATCAAGGACTTTTCACCTCCGTTCTCCCGATCCCCAAAATGTCGATATTCTCCCTGGACAATCAACGGTCCAGATCTCTCCTCGATCAACGGCTGGGATCTTTTCGTGATTTCGCGTTTCACAAATTTACCCTTTGACTTCTCTAATGTGTGAGTCAGTGAAATGCTAATCGCTCACCATGCGTCCCTTCCGATGGACGGTTCTGATGATGTCGGGATTTTGCGACTTTGCAAAACCCTCTCTCCTGTGCACTCTGAAGTGTCAAAACTCGTGCACGTTCCCTTGGATCCAACGACTGTCGGTCCATGTGTTCAGATATGACGGTTGAGATATGTTTCTCTTACACTCATTCCTCTTCTGCTTCCTTTTATCACTGGACGTAGATCTAATGGTCAAGTTTCTTCTCCACAACCGAATTAGACGGTTGTTGTTGCTTCTCCACCTGAGCTTCAAACTTTCTTCGACTTAGAATATTTTTCAAGTGTTCGAATTTAAAAATGGGAGGGTCGACGCCTCTCCCTTTCTTCATCGTGTGTCTGCGTGTTGGCGTGCTGCCGCATTTGCTGAGGTGGAGCGATGCTCCTGCATCAGAATGGTATTGAAATTCGTGGGTTTTCTGGTGTTTTAGTTTCCAGTGGATTTCCTTATTATTTGGAAAAAGTATTTATGTTTTTCTTTTCTTATGTGTATTATGTAGCAGGGTGCGTGTTGTGAATGTTTGTGTGTTCCAACATATTTAGCTCTCTGCATCATAAGGAAACATGAAAAGTGGCAAGTATGTGCAGGAGAGGTACAATGACTCATCAAGGAGGACCCCCAGTAGCAACCCTTTCCCCAAGGGTGACCACTTGCTAGGACAACAACATGAACCACCAAGGTGAAATAAGGCAAAGAGTATAATTTCCAAGCAAACTTTTTCAAAATCAAGAAAGGACCCTTTGCAACACATTCAAATGCTTCATTTATTAAAATGACACTTACCACAACACCAGACTCCTTACCTCATGGATAAAGACTTGTTTCCCTCTTGGATCCAAGTTGGTGTGGTGAATGGTGCAACCATCGATCACAAGGTGATAAGTGGTGTGATGTGGGGATTTTCCTGCTTGTCTGTGGACACTATCGGTAGATCCATCTCCCAGTAATCCATGTTTGCAATCTGAGGGCCTCAAGACATTATATCCTTAGTTATCCATAGGAATGGGGGACAACAAGTCAAAAGGTTCTTCTTCTTGTGATGCAGCCACAACCTTTTTCTCATTCCACTTCTTGTTGTTTTTCCTCTTTCTTTGTTGTTCTTGTGGTTCTATTTGTTTGTGAGCACTTTTTTGGTTCTTCCGCGTGTCTCCCTCGAGGTATTGTGCTTGAATACTGGCCTCACCAATTGTCTTCAATCTAAATAACATCAATTTCCTACAAATATGAGGTAACAATAATCCCCGATACTTGACTAACATGTCTAGACTTTTGAGAGATACTCTCATCCTAATTGCTCTCTTCTTGAACTCTGTCGTGAAATCTTGCATTGGTTGTCCTTGTCTATGTATGAAGTAATTCCATACTATTTGTTGGTGTTCCTCATATTCTATTAGATAAAAGTGAGATTTGATCATGTCCTTGAACACCTGCCAATCATTCATTGGTGGCTCACTTCCTAGTGCTCTGCTTACTGCATCACTCTCCCACCATTTCAAAGCATGGCCTTCAAGATTCAACCGAGAAAAAACAATCTTTTGTTTTCTAGTTAGTTCATGCACGTTGAAGTACACTTCCATCTAATGGTTCATCCTGATAGCATCCACTTCCCCGATATATGCCTTGATGTCCACCTTAGCCTCTACATGAAAAGGTACATGTGTCTTGTTGTAGCTACACTCTCCCATCTATGGCTCAATCTTACGTTCTGTCTCTGGATTATTTTCTTCCTTCTTGGGGCCTTCATGACGAGTATTTGTTGATGGTGTTTCCTTTCTCTTCCCTACTAATAGTTGTGACACCATTGATGTCAACGTAGCCAAATTCTTCTCAAAATGATCCAACTTGAACCTGGGATCTTCTTCCTCTTCTTCTTTGTAATGTTCCCCTGACATTCTTAATGCTCGAATTCGCTCTAGCCCTGGAAATAATTATTTTCCACTTCTTTTGTAATCACTGCGGGTACTTACCATACAGGTCTCACTAAATGCATTCGAACTTCTACTTTGATACCATATCATATGTAAATGGAATGCTTATAGCATATCTATCTCACCAACATGGAATCCTCTACAAAAAAATATATCCTAGTTCTCATCAATTTATAGAACTCGACTGCCAATCCAAAGTCGAGTCAACTAGGAAGTTGACCCATTGACCATCCCAAGTTGAATCAAAAAAATGATGAGGAATTCAAACTTACGGAAGTCAAGTCGGGAGTAATGCAACTCAACCAAGTCGAATTAGATGAAAAACAAGTCAACCAAGTCAATTCGACCAAAGTCAGGTTGACCAAGTCGAGTCTACTTGATCCAATGAAAACCCAGTTGAAAAATTGGAGGATCTAGTCAATTGGAAATTGTTGTTGGTGGATTACAGAAGAGGAAAATGACCAATGGTGGAGCTAAAACACTCATACGCAATTCGAGTTGGCCAACAATGAAGAATATACTTCATAGGGTAAATTTGACAACTAGCTTCGAAGGAAAATGTTTGGGGAGGCGATTTTAATAACCTATGATGCATAAAATTTCCAAGGGTGATTTTGGCAACCCATAGGAACAAAAAAACATATGGAAGTTTACTTAAGCATTCACGGACAAAGAAAATGTAGAGAAGTCAACTTGAGATTTCACGGACAGAGAAAAATGTATAGAAGTCGACTTGAGCATTCACGGATAGACAAAAACGTATAGAAGTTGACTTGATAGCAGGTGAATGGGAAAAAACGTGTATATGGTCTATGGGCAGCTAATAAACACCCCGAGAATCCTAGACTTCGATATATATGTCGTCTATGATTTATGGGCAAAGGGGAACGCTCAACAAAGTTGAGAGTGTACCCAACGACTCTAAAAACGAAATTAGAAACCCCCAAATGAATAACAATGGCTCTGGAAGGAGGGACGTCGATTTCCAACATCTTAATCAACATATGGGTGTGGTTAAAGAGTTATTAGTTTGTTTACTAACCCATGAGAACCATATTAATAAAAAAAAAGCTCTAAAAATAATTGGCACGAAGTTCTCTTTGCAAAAAAAATACATAGACAATCATTAAGTTATAGTGCACACCATTAACCATTCATGAACAATGCAACCAAAAACCATCATCACACATAAACTCAAAATTTACCCTAGAAACCCGAATGGGAAAACCAACAATCTTTTTGCTTTGACCATGATTTTTATTATTCGACAATGGACAAGTTACAAGCTCTTTGGTTCGTCTTTATGCTCCTGAATGGCATATGGGTAGCCTCCCTACATCATTCACATCCAAATAATCCCTTTCTCATTGTGGGGATACATGCTATAGAATATTGAGTCGACTGAGAGGATAGTTGGAAGGTCATTCGTCCCCAACGCTTTAGCTTCTCTCAAGTTTTCTTCTCCTCCTTTTGTTTGTTTGTTTGTCTTTTCTCCCATGTGGAAAAGGTCTTATGAACGTCTCATTATTTCTTTTATACAATAATATACTGCCCGATTTTACATACATTACTTACAAAATTGGACATCAATTGTGATGGGATGGGGCCCTTGTTGAAAATTTTGGTATGCTCGTTTAACCATAGACAATGTCACATCATTGTCCCCCAACCATAGGCATTCACATATGCCACCCTCGAGCACACTAACTTTTACTTAGAAAATTTTTGGCAAGCCTACTCCATAACCAACAGATAAACCCTAGTTGCTAACTACATCAACAACTCAAGACAATTACAACGCTCCTTCTCCAAGGGTAGTGCACAAGAGAGAGAGTCTCCATATCCACAGAACAAGTACCATACAAAAATGCAGAAATTGCAGCTACACTACTCTCTCATACTTGCGCCATACTTAGCAAGAATATCACCAAGAGAGAGACCAAGACCAAGAGATGACCATGCACTCTTATTCCTCCTTGCATATACAACTACATCTCTCCACAAGACTTGCACTTTGATTAGGTGTACAAATGAGCTAAAACGTCCTCTATTTATATTAATCCGTCCAATGACTTTTCTGACTGGGCCGACCTGACTTTCTGGTAATTATATTTTTTGTTTATCTTTTTCTTGTGGAGTTGAATTGTATTTATGGAAGATAATATTCTAATATTATTTATTCTGTTAGGCCAACTTGTCTTCTAGGGTTTCCACACATTTGTTTAATGGTTCACTTGCTTCCAAAATATTTTATTCTAAGTCATAGGTTACACGTGGAGGTTAATACCTCCCGCAACTACCAAAACATCAACACTCCCTCTTAGCTAGGGAGGTATTAACTAAGATGTTCTTCATGTAGTGGTCTCAAACACATCCATCCATATCACATGGCATGGGAAAGACTCACATGGTCTTGCAGACCAGTCTAAAGATAGCATCACCATAGTCAAACAAGATATCATATGATCAAACAAATCATGTAGCAAGTATCACCGTCATAGCCGCACATTAGCCATCTAGCTGGAAAACACTTCCAACACTATTGGTTGGCCCTCCATCTAGTAACCTATGATGATATTGATCGACACTCTAACTAGGAATCATTTTCGACACTACAGTTCGACATCTAATTCATATAGAACTAGTAAATAGTCAGCTCACACAGAATCTGACTCAAAAATTTAGCACTCCCTCTTAATGAGGAGGGTATTCCTCTTGGCACGATCATCATCATTGTTTCTTCACACCTCGACCATTGTCTTGTTGAATTTCACGAATCCATACATCATAAGAAGTTATGCAATTTCACTGGAGTAGTGTACCAGTGTGTGTTGGATTAACATACCAACCTACGTTGGACTAGCATACCAACCTGCATTGGGGTAGCATACCATCCTCTGTTGGAGTAGCATACCAACCTATGTTGGGGTAGTATACAAGCCTGCATTAGAGTAGCATACCAACCCACGTTGGGGTAGCATACCAGCCCGCGTTGGAGTGGCATACCAACCTACGTTGGGGTAGCATACCAGTGTCCTTTGGAGTACCAACCTACGCTGGGGTAGCATACCAGCCTGCGTTGGAGTACCAACCTACGCTGGGGTAGCATACCAACTTGTGTTGGAGTACCAACCTACGTTGGGGTAGCATACCAGTCTACGTTGGAGTATCATACCATCCTGCGTTGGATTACCAACCTGCGCTGGGGTAGCATACAATCTTGCATTGGAGTCCCAACATGCGCTAGGGTAGCATACCAGCCTGCGTTGGAGTACCAACCTACTTTGGGGTATAATATTAGCTTTTGTTGGAGTACCAACCTATGTTGGGGTAGCATACCAACCTGCGCTAAAGTAGCTCCCACTACTGGGGATCTCATCACTTCCCTCTACTGAGGATCATGCCCCATTATTGGGGAACACATCTCAGTACTGGAGAATTTTTTTTGGACCACTCCAAGCTTCTCCCTGATAGAGGCTTGGTCAACATATATGTTACCTATTCGTCGGTATCAATATACTGGAGCATGTGTCTCATCATAGTCTTCTCCCTCTTGTTGAAAGAATCATATGGACACAAATCAAGCTTTGAAGATCTCTAGGCTATTTATCTGCAACATGCTTGATCTTTGTAGATCAACTTGGAAGTCACCACCGACATCCGTTTTGGTCTCTAAACCAAGGAAAAGATATATATCCCAGTCCTTTAGATTGGCTTCCTCCTCAGTCACTGTAGCAAAGTCTAAGGGGATCTTCCCATAAGATCTCATATCTCCTCGAAGCCTCTGAAGCTTCTATCTATCCTTGTCAACCCATGGCATTTGTTTGTTAGTCCTGGAAGACGTTCTCTCTCTTCCATATGAATTTGAAAGTTTTTGAGTCTCCATTCTCTCTTTGAGGCTTGACTCCCTCTAATTCTGTATAATCTTTGGAGCCATATGCTCCCTATGTGTGTGATGATTTCCTTTGAAGTCTCCTGTGAAAGGTCCTGGGGAGGCTGCCCCTCCCTACTGGATCGTGAGGGTTGACTCCCTCTAAACTATAGCTCCTTTTGAGATGGTACTCAGTGGGGCCGCCTGGCTCACCACCTGTGGATTCATATACTCCTCATGATATGGCTCATCAATGTTATAAGGCTTTGCATCCTGCAAAGTGTCACATGACCATGTTGGACTCTTCCTGGTTACTGCAATGATTCTAGGTAGGCCCTTATGGCTCCACTAAATCTTCCTGGTCTGAGGAGTGATCAACTGCACTAGAGGGATTTGTTCGATTATCCTTGGAGCCTTCTACTCCTTGCAATCAATATTTATATGAGATACTCAGTATCCCACAAAAGTACCCTTCTTCATCTTCTTCTTCTTGGGTACATGGATGTATACAGTCGTGTATACAAATTCTTATCTGGATAGTCCGCTCCATGTCTCAAACTAGAGACCATCTAATATGTTTCCTCCTGCAACCGTCACTATAGCTCCCTCAGAGTTATCACCTGTGACCTACTCGGAACAAGGACAACAAAGGGAAAAACAATAGACAAGAATAATACTCTTATAATAAAAACAAGAACAAGAACAATAATCATATTATCTCCTTCTCAGAGTTATTGCTTGTGACCTGCCTGGAACAAGAGCCAAAATAAAAATACGATAATAAGAAATAGGAACAACTCTCTTCTACTATTGTGATCAATCATTCCTCCAAGGTGACCTCCATGGAATTTGTAAAATAACCTTCCCGAGACAAGAGAAACAAGAGAAAAAAGTATAATAGCATTTTCATAAGAACATATCTATGTCAACAAGAATAAAAGACAATCTCATGGTAATGATCATATTATTATCAAGATGACCTTCCTGGAAGCAAAACAAGAAGTATCTCCTAGAGGAGATGTTAGTTCATCTTGCGACCAACTACAATAAGCATTTACATCAATAGTACTCACATGCTGCATAGTATTCATTGTATCTAATAGTAATAGATCCTTTCAAGAATTGTTGTCACAACTGGTAATGTAGCAATTATTAAACTTGATATGTGCAAATTGGAAACTTATTAATTTAATCAATAAAACCTGGAACCTGGAGTCTTATCTTCAAGAATGAGTGTTGTGATTTTATTCCGAGTCTCCTTCACTCAAGATGACAATTATTCTCTTCAACATGTCCCTTGTACTTAAGACAATATGCTTTCTTGATAGAAATCTGAGTTAGAGAATATAATGCAAATAAACTCTAGAATCTCAACCTCAATCAATCTAATACTTTTACTAGAGTACACTTATAACTTTAACTTTGAACAAAGGTTACTATGACAATCATAACTTCAATAGATCAAAATACAAATAGATGTTCATAATATTACAATAATTCCATAACAGCTAGAGGCATATGAAAACGATTAAACCTGGAGTGAGTTGTTCCTCTTAATGTGTTGGGTCTGAGATCCCTATGGATCTACGATTGTAAGAGATCCATTTTCCTGTAATCACACTCAAAATAGTGATACAGTTTAAATATATATAAGTACATACCTCTGGCAGCATCGGCAAGTAGTTGCACCATCCGGTAGCAACAACAAGCAATGACGAACCTTAAAACTTCAAAGGTGCTCCAACTTGTAATCTAAAGGTAGTTGGAGATGTGATAGGGTAAGGCACACTAGGACAACCAAAAATTAATCCCAACACTTCATATAAAATTTTCATTGCAACTGGTGTTGCAACTAGCACGAAGCAACTGGCATGAAGGAACTAGCATTGCAACTGCAACTGGCACTGCAGACCTAGGGTTTTATGAGGAAACCCTAATTTCTCAGCTTCAGAAATTTGCAGATCTGATCCGGGGAAGAGATGCACCCTACTTAGGCGACCTTCTTAGAGAGTTCAGTAAGTACTGAATGAGCTTGACAATGGGGGAAACTAATGATATTCCTTCTAGCGGTTACACTGTTACAAAGGAAACCATCTCTGATACCATGTTGAAAATTTTGGTATGCTCGTTTAACCATAGACAATGTCACATCATTGTCACCCAACCATAGGAATTCACATATGTCACCCCCGAGCACACTAACCTTTACTTAGAATAATTCTGGAAAGCCTACTCCAGAACCAATAGATAAACCCTAGTTGCTCACTGCAGAAACAACTCAAGACAAGTAGAGTGCTCCTTCTCCGAGGGTAGCACACAAGAGAAAGAGTCTCCATATCCACATAAAAAGTACCATACACAAATGCAGCAGTTGTAGTTGCACTACTCTCTCAGACTTGCGCCATACTTAGCAAGAATATCACCAAGAGTATCGCCAAGAGAATCACCAAGAATGTCACCAATGCAATCACCAAGAGAGAGACCAAGACCAAGAGATGACCCTGCGCCCTTATTCCTCCTTGCAGCCGCACCTACAACTCTCCACAAGACTTGCGCTCTGACTGGGTGTACAAATGAGCTAAAACATCCTTTATTTATATTAATCTATCTAGTGAATTTTCTAGCTGGGCGGACCTGACTTTCTTGTAATTATATTTTATGTTTATCTTTTTCTTGTGGAACCGACTTGTATTTCTGGAAGGTAATATTCTAATATTATTTATTCTATTAGGTTGACTTGTCTTCTAGGGTTTCCACACATCTTTTTAATGGTTCACTTGCTTCCAGAATATTCTTTTCTAAGTCATAGGTTACACGTGGAGGTTAATACCTCCCGCAGCTACCAAAGCATCAACAACCCTTCATGCCAACAAGTCGATCTCCTTCTCCGTCCATAGCCTTAAATTTGTTTGTGTTGATCATCCTAGAGCTTGTGTCGATAGCCAATTGTTCTTGTCACATCCAATTCAAATCAACAAATATGTCGAAATCGATATTCATCACAAGATCAATTGGAATTATAGCATTGAGAAAAGGTTAAATGGAGGGTGGAAAGTTTATTATGGGCTTGCAAACAATTGTAAACTAGTGGATATTTGGATATGGGATAAGAAAAATCTCCTACTTGAGACTCTGGTCACTCATGTTATTTTATATGGACAAAAAGTTTGGGGATGCAGTATCTCTAGAGAGCCATGGAGAAAGATAAAGCAGTTCGAAAAGAATTTTATAACCTATAATTTCAAAATTAAAGGAAATACATGCTAGCACATTCTCCTCGTAGAAGCAATTATTTCCCCCATTGAGAGAATGGCTATGACCAAGTACCTAATGTATAACAACAAGTTAAACAACATGGAATACAACAGGCTTCCTCAAATTGCTTCAAACTCAGGCCAAAACCACCTTTGTTTAAAGCGGGGATGGCATAAAGATGCACAGTCTTGGCTAAACCATTGGGGAATAAAGGAAGAGATCATTTTGTAGAATAAGGATAATATTAAAAATATTATTACATCAAATTTAAGGAGAAAATGTGGTGCAAAAAAGAGTTAGAGGGAAAACCAAAATTAAGATATTATAAGGAGGTAATCAACTTTAATCTAGAAGATAAAAAAATGTCTCTATGTTTTGATGAGTGTAAAGAAGAAAATAAGCATTGCTAAAATAAGAACAAATTCTCATGAGCTCTATAGTGAAAGTGGGCATTGGTCAATTCTCAAAACGTTGTGGGATGAAAGAGTCTATCACCTCTATGACACTAAGAGGGTTAAGATGAAAAACACTTTCTCTTAGAATGTCTAGCGTATACCCAGATTGGATCTTAATTTCAAAAGGTTTGTCACGCTACTAACCTTCCTAACCTTTTAACTCAAAAAGACTACGGTGATCCTTGAATACTTCTCTTGATGGTTTTCAAGCACATAAATAAAATTCTAAGGAATTCCAAGTAATCCCTTACCTTCTTAAGGTGTTTTAATTCAGACTGGCTTCCTCCTCAGTCACTGTAGCAAAGTCTAAGGGGATCTTCCCATAACATCTCATATCTCCTTGAAGCCTCTGAAGCTTCTATCTATCCTTCTCAACCCATGGAATTTGTTTGTTAGTCCTGGAAGACGTTCTCTCTCTTCCATATGAATCTGAAAGTTTTTGAGTCTCCATTCTCTCTTTGAGGCTTGACTCCCTATAATTCTGTATAATCTTTGGAAACATATGCTCCCTCTGTGTGTGATGATTTCCTTTGAAGTCTCCCGTGAAAGGTCCTGGGGAGGCTTCCCCTCCCTACTGGATCGTGAGGGTTGACTCCCTCTAAACTATAGCTCCTTTTGAGATGGTACTCAGTGGGGCCACCTGGCTCACCACCTGTGGATCCATCTACTCCTCATGATATGGCCCATCAATGTTATAAGGCTTTGCATCCTACAAAGTGTCACATGACCATGTTGGACTCTTCCTGGTTATTGCAATGATTCTGGGTAGGCCCTTATGGCTCCACTAACTCTTCCTGATCTGAGGAGTGATCAACTACACTATAGGGATTTGTTCGATTATCCTTGGAGCCTTCTACTCCTTGCAATCAATATTTATATGAGATACTCAGTATCCCACAAAAGTACCCTTCTTCATCTTCTTCTTCTTTGGTACATGGATGTATACAGTCATGTATACAAATTCTTATTTGGATAGTCTACTCCATGTCTCAAACTAGAGACCATCTAATATGTTGCCTCCTGCAACCGTCACTATAGCTCCCTCAGAGTTATCACCTGTGACCTACTCGGAACAAGGACAACAAAGGGAAAAACAATAGACAAGAATAATACTCTTATAATAAAAACAAGAACAAGAACAATAATCATATTATCTCCTTCTCAGAGTTATTGCTTGTGACCTGCCTGGAACAAGAGCCAAAATAAAAATACGATAATAAGAAATAGGAACAACTCTCTTCTACTATTGTGATCAATCATTCCTCCAAGGTGACCTCCATGGAATTTGTAAAATAACCTTCCCGAGACAAGAGAAACAAGAGAAAAAAGTATAATAGCATTTTCATAAGAACATATCTATGTCAACAAGAATAAAAGACAATCTCATGGTAATGATCATATTATTATCAAGATGACCTTCCTGGAAGCAAAACAAGAAGTATCTCCTAGAGGAGATGTTAGTTCATCTTGCGACCAACTACAATAAGCATTTACATTAATAGTACTCACATGTTGCATAGTATTCATTGTATCTAATAGTAATAGATCCTTTCAAGGATTGTTGTCACAACTGGTAATGTAGCAATTATTAAACTTGATATGTGCAAATTGGAAACTTATTAATTTAATCAATCAAACCTGGAACCTGGAGTCTTATCTTCAAGAACGAGTGTTGTGATTTTATTCCGAGTCTCCTTCACTCAAGATGACAATTATTCTCTTCAACATGTCCCTTGTACTTAAGACAATATGCTTTCTTGATAGAAATCTGAGTTAGAGAATATAATGCAAATAAACTCTAGAATCTCAACCTTAATCAATCTAATACTTTGACTAGAGTTAACTTATAACTTTAACTTTGAACAGAGGTTACTATGAAAATCATAACTTCAATAGATCAAAATACAAATAGATGTTCATAAGATTACAATAATTCCATAACAGCTAGAGGCATATGAAAACGATTAAACCTGGAGTGCATTGTTCCTCTTAATGTGTTGGGTCTGAGATCCCTATGGATCTACGATTGTAAGAGATCCCTTTTCCTGTAATCACACTCAAAATAGTGATACAGTTTAAATATATATAAGTACATACCTCTGGCAGCATCGACAGGTAGTTGCACCATCCGGTAGCAACAACAAGCAATGACGAACCTTAAAACTTCAAAGGTGCTCCAACTTGTAATCTAAAGGTAGTTGGAGATGTGCTAGGGTAAGGCACACTAGGACAACCAAAAATTAATCCCAACACTTCATATAAACTTTTCACTGCAACTGGTGTTGCAACTAGCACGAAGCAACTGACATGAAGGAACTAGCACTGCAACTGCAACTGGCACTGCAGACCTAGGGTTTTATGAGGAAACCCTAATTTCTCAACTTCAGAAATTTGCAGATCTGATCTGGGGAAGAGATGCACCCTACTTAGGCGACCTTCTTAGAGATTTCAGTAAGTACTGAATGAGCTTGACAATGGGGGAAACTAATGATATTCCTTCTAGCGGTTACACTGTTACAAAGGAAACCAACTCTGATACCATGTTGAAAATTTTGGTATGCTCGTTTAACCATAGACAATGTCACATCATTGTCACCCAACCATAGGAATTCACATATGTCACCCCCGAGCACACTAACCTTTACTTAGAATAATTATGGCAAGCCTACTCCAGAACCAATAGATAAACCCTAGTTGCTAACTGTGGCAACAACTCAAGACAAGTAGAGTGCTCCTTCTCCGAGGGTAGCACACAAAAGAAAAAGTCTCCATATCCACATAAAAAGTACCATACACAAATGCAGCAGTTGTAGTTGCACTACTCTCTCAGACTTGTGCCATACTTAGCAAGAATATCACCAAGAGTATCTCCAAGAGAATCACCAAGAATGTCACCAATGCAATCACCAAGAGAGAGACCAAGACCAAGAGATGACCCTGCGCCCTTATTCCTCCTTGCAGCTGCAACTACAACTCTCCACAAGACTTGTGCTCTGACTGGGTGTACAAATGAGCTAAAACGTCCTTTATTTATATTAATCTATCCAGTGAATTTTCTAGCTGGGCCGACCTGACTTTCTTGTAATTAAATTTTATGTTTATCTTTTTCTTGTGGAGCCGACTTGTATTTCTGGAAGGTAATATTCTAATATTATTTATTCTACTAGGTTGACTTGTCTTCTAGGGTTTCCACACATCTATTTAATGGTTCACTTGCTTCCAGAATATTCTATTCTAAGTCATAGGTTATACGTGGAGGTTAATACCTCCTGCAGCTACCAAAACATCAACAACCCTTCATGCCAACAAGTCGATCTCCTTCTCCATCCATAGCCTTAAATTTGTTTGTGTTGATCATCTTAGAGCTTGTGTCGATAACCAATTGTTCTTGTCACATCCAATTCAAATCAACAAATATGTCGGAATCGATATTCATCACAAGATCAATTAGAATTATAGCATTGAGAAAAGGTTAAATGGAGGGTGGAAAGTTTATTATGGGCTTGCAAACAATTGTAAACCAGTGGATATTTGGATATGGGATAAGAAAAATCTCCTATTTGAGACTCTGGTCACTCATGTTATTTTATATGGACACAAAGTTTGGGGATGCAGTATCTCTAGAGAGCCATGGAGAAAGATAAAGCAATTCCAAAAGAATTTTATAACCTACAATTTCAAAATTAAAGGAAATACACACTAGCACATTCTCCTCGTAGAAGCAATTATTTCCCCCATTGAGAGAATGGGTATGACCAAGTACCTAATGTATAACAACAAGTTAAACAACATGGAAGACAACAGGCTTCCTCAAATTGCTTCAAACTCAGGCCAAAACCACTTTTGGTTAAAGCGGGGATGGCATAAAGATGCACAGTCTTGGCTAAACCATTGGGGAATAAAGGAAGAGAGCATTTTGTAGAATAAGGATAATATTAAAAATATTATTACATCAAATTTAAGGAGAAAATGTGGTGCAATAAAGAGTTAGAGGGAAAACCAAAATTAAGATATTATAAGGAGGTAATCAACTTTAATCTAGAAGATAAAAAAATGTCTCTATGTTTTGATGAGTGTAAAGAAGAAAATAAGCATTGCTAAAATAAGAACAAATTCTCATGAGCTCTATAGTGAAAGTGGGCGTTGGTCAATTCTCAAAACGTTGTGGGATGAAAGAGTCTATCACCTCTATGACACTAAGAGGGTTCAAGATGAAAAACACTTTCTCTTAGAATGTCTAGTGTATACCGAGATTGGATCTTAATTTCAAAAGGTTTGTCACACTACTAACCTTCCTAACCTTTTAACTCAAAAAAACTATGGTGATCCTTGAATGTTTCTCTTGATGGTTTTCAAGCACATAAATAAAATTCTAAGGAATTCCAAGTAATCCCTTACCTTCTTAAGGTGTATATTGAAATGTTTTATGTATGACAACATTGAAATGTTTTTTGTTATTAATATTTTTTTTTAAATGCCACATGTTAACTCCATGTTGAGCACAGAAGGAATTACACATCTCCCTCATATTAAACTATAGAAAGTGCCTTTGGGAGCAATAAAAGTATAATGAGAGAAGAACAAAAGATGGACTCCCTCATGTTATTTCAAAGAATAACAATAATTGTTCACCAAACTTCTTTATTCAAAATTTTAATTTTTGTTTCTAATAATTGTAGGTATTTGTAATTATTTTTGCTTGGAACACACACACACACATATATATATATATAATGTGGGTGCTTTGCTAACATCAAACACTCTTAATTGGTTGGCTTGGTGTTTTGGTTCAAAATTCATATCCATAAGTAAAATTAGATAAATCTTCTAATTATTATATTAGAATTTAATGTCAATTGAGATGTTTTCACCTCTAACCCAAATCTTCTTAACTGTAATGACATGCAATTTTATGTCTAATTTTGACTTGGAATATACTAGAATTCGAGCTTTTGGTGAGCATCATGATTATTACAAGTTTTGATGGAAGATACATTGTACTCTTACAATTATTCGAGACTATGAGACCACGTTTTCCTAATCTAAATCTGTGTTCTTCAACTTTTTGCAGTGTGCAAGTTTCATCACTATGAAGCTGAAGTGGCTATTATTTCTGTAAACTGTTTTACTTGTTTACTATTATGTTTATTTCAAATTTGATTGGCTGAGAAAGTGATTTTGTTTATTTCAAATTTGATTGGCTGAGAAAGTGATTTTGTTTGGGTGTTGGTTAAAGGTTTTATGTTTTAATTTTTTTTAGCGGGATCTGTGATGTAAATTTGGACAAAATAGCTATTTTTTATTGTTTAAATTGTATTTCTGAATGTATAAATAGATTCAGCGTGCTCAAAAATCTCTGGGACACTTCACTTATACAAACTTAGACACTCAAATCTGCAGATCCAACCATTCTTAAAGCTTAGACTACGTTTTTTTTTTTGTGGTTTTACTTGTACCTAAAGCTTGTACTCATAATATATTATAGTGAGTTTGGTTCATTGCATAGATACTGTTGATCTGATCTGCTCGAAGTAGAATCAACCAATGGGATACATGAGTTACACAACTTTGTCATGAAAAAGTCAATGCATGATGGATTGAGTTCATCATTTGAGGAAAGATTAAGGAAGCAAGAAATGAATACGGGAAGCATTAATGTAGTTACAGAATTTTGTGTCCAAGAAGTTTTAAAAAATGCCAAATGGAAGGTATGCATCATGTGGATACCATGGCAGTATATGTGCAAATCGAGCTTCTCGAAACTACTATAACATTACTTTGTTGTATGGGCCTTTGTATATTTTGTGTTTTGAGAGTTCCTTAGAATATTGTACAGTGCAAGTTTTTCAGGTAGTCAGCCTCGAGAGTGCATCGACTAGACAACAGTTTCCTTTCCACCCTTAGCAGTCCCCCGGTTTGCCCCCCATAGTCATAGCTGGCCTAGCTTAATCCCCACTTGAAAGTCGGATTTGCAAAGCTATCTCATGATAGTCTAGTGTTGCTCTTCATCCAGAGATTCTGGGAAAAGGGGATCCCACGAGGTTTTGCTTAGAAAAAAGGGTAAGATATTCTGGCCGATTGTTGTCGAACACAAGACAATATTTACCACAACATCAGCAGGTATGCTTTTCAATTTTCCTTAGCATACTTATCAAGCTTGATGGGATGGTATATTGATTAATTAATTTAATTATTCTGCTGATAGTGCTATAGTCAGCAGTTTATTTTGAACTGGGAAGAAACATGCCAAAACAGGAGAGGCAAATTAAATTGGATTTTTCTATACTTGGAATTATTGTGATTCGCATATGGCACTTGGCTTTAGATATGATGGCATGTGTTAAGATGAAACTGCGAATCAATATTTACAGTTTTCATAACATTATTTTCCCTATGCATAATATGATTTAACATTTTAAATATATGCATAATATGATTTAACATTTTAAATACAAGGACATGATTCTCTAGGTTATCGCAATTCCTCTCTATGTATTTGTATTGTTTAACATGTTTCATTTCATCGTCTCAGTGTTGCTTATTACAACTGAATGCAGCTGCTAGCATACTTGGCCTTCTATAAAACAACTTCCAAGAGGAACTTGGAAGTTGTTTTCCTCTTGGAAGTTGTTTTACAGAATTCCAAGTATACTACCAGCTGGGTCTGAGTTTTAACTTTCCAACCATGTGCAGGCTACTTAGTCATCAGTTATATTAGGTGGCCACTTTTGCATTTGATACTTTCAACTATGACAAGAATCAAAAGGGCCGCAAGCTTTTGATATGAGTGCGGGGTTCTAACTTGTATGGGGTTGCAAATTAGGAACTTCAATCCCAAGAAGATAGGTTAAAGAGGGTGACAATCAAATTAGATGTAGGAGATGTAACTTTTGCCTTAAAGGTATACAGGCCAGCAACCTTTTTCACAAGACCATCGTAACTTCTCTTTCTATCTGTCCTTTCATCTGATATCTGGATTACTTTTAGCTTGCCCTTCATATTGGATAAGTGTGATGATTGGCGTTTTTTTAACCTCACGTTGCAGGGAATGCAGGTAGAGTTGAGAGTTATTCATTTTCATTATCTTCAGTCATCAGCTAAGGATGTTAAGATGCAGGGTATCTCACGAAAATCTTTATTTTCTTCTTCATTGATTCATCTCGATAGATAAATACGATTTGAAAACTGCTTGTATTGATAAAACAACTTAAACTTGTGAAGATAAAAGTTAGATTTTGCTACATCGTTTTATTTGAATAGATATTTGAAACAAACTTTTTTTAAACAGAAACTCCCCAGTGTGTGGCTGGAGTGACATGCTGCTTCGGGGATTCTCAAGTAGATGAGAGAGGGTGCAAAGCATTGAAATACTGAAAATAGAACCTGGGCCAATTTAGTTGAATTCCAACAGGTTTACCACCAAACCATATTTAAGCAGCCAGAAAATGACAGGCCTTAAGGAGAAAATTGGGGTTGGCTTGGGTCCATGTGCACGCAGGTCATGACGCCTCGGCGATATAAGTTCAAGGTATGAGAACAACCCGTGGGAATGGATCTTGGTATAAGGCATTGGGTGAAGTCGGTGGCATCTGAAACTTGAACAAAGGTGTGAAACTCCTTATTATATTTGAAATGTAACCTTACATATCCCATGTGGTTCTTCTACTGGAGGGTTTTTTTAAAACATTAATCATAAATGCAAACTAGCGAATGCTGGTCATGATGTTTTTTAAATTGTTATTTCTTTTCAACAAAGGAATCCCTCAGCAAATGATCACTTTCTTGAGCGCATTCTGCTGCATGGATGCAATACTGATGCGTGTGGATTACTTCTTTGACATGATACCTTTGTAGTAGCAATGAATTTGGGTTCAATGGTGATAAAAAGAGTCTACCTGCGGCATTAAGGAGGGTGATAAAAAGGCAGTCTGCCTTTGCATGAAGGCCATTATTGTGCTTGTAGTTGTAAGGGATGTGATGGCAACTTGCTTTGATTTTGACCTAGCAAAGCTCTTGTCTCAAACAGATGTTCATGCTTTTTAGGCATCCACGTTCTCACTCATAGCAGGACCACTGATGGAACATTACAATCAACCTCCTGATGAGCTGGGGATGATCCGTGTGGTCTTTATGAACTGTAAGCAATTATTACCATGTTAATAACCAATTGGGTTTTTATATGATTCAATTCCAGGGTATCTAAAACTTTCAGTGTATTTTGTTATACAATCGAAAAATAAGGTTGAATAAAAGTAAAGGTCAAAATGAGGACACTTTAATAAAACTGGCTCACAGTTGCAGTCCATTGGAACCATTTATGCAATTTCAGGCTTGTGCCTCAAGTCGGTTGTTTATACATGTGTTTCACTGTTATTACAATGCATAAATCATGCCATTGCATATCATTGCATATCCCATGGCAATTACAATATCATCTACCAACAGGTAACTCTGTTCAGTAGCAGCAGATCTTATTGAGAAGACTATAACACCATGCTTGAGATCTAATTGTAATAGAGCCATTAATTTAGTAGAATTATAAAAGTAATTTCAAACCAATGAATATGTTATTTTGCAGTAAAATCTCAAATAAGCAAATTATGTTTTTGCCTTTCAAATTTTACAAGAAATGCAGCCTGTTAATTAACCTCAAAATTAACCTCAATCAGCAGAAAAGTTTATACTATCATTTACATTGTGCTTCTTTGTACAATCAAATATTCAAATACATTTCATTCACAGTTAAATTTTAAAAAAATTGAAGCATTTACCTCATAACAGAAATTAATTCATCTTATAACATTAGTCTACAAAACCACATTTTATTACATGAAAGACATTTTATTACATGAAATGACTTTTAGTACAAACTGTGTTTTGTAAATTCTCTAAGTTGGCTTATTCTATTTGTTCATAAAGTAATGTAGTGTTTAAGTTTGACTTATTATATTAGTTTATAAAATAATTTATTATCATATTGATATAATTTTATAATTCTCTCTTTATTTTAGTGGCTTTCATATTTATCAGTCTAAATTCATCTTAGTATGTTATTATATTTGATCAGTCTAAATTCATATTAAGTCAAGATTTAAGAGGAATTAAATCTTTGGAAGTGTAAATTTTTCCTCAAGTTTTTTCAATTTAAAAAAAATCACTTCGATCCCTTTAGGTGTATAATGGAGAAGGACATTGAAATATTTTTTTGTTATTAATATTTTGCATATAAGGAATTACACATCCCCATTCTCTAACACAACTAAATATTCTTCCACATCAACTTAAACTATAAACCACTCAAATAGCCCCATTTCCACCTAGCCCCATTTTTAGGGCTAGTCAAAATTCCATGTGTTCTCATCATTTAAAAAAAATGAACAATCTAGATAATCTTAAAATTGATCAAAACACCAAAAATAAAGTTCTATGGGTAGAATTCGAATTCCCATCACACAAGTGAAACTCCGACTTTTGACATATTTCCTACAGGATTTGGTGCCGATTTTACCCCAACAATGTGAATCCCCTTATCCCACGCTTTCCACATCAATAATTTCCTTCTGTAATTCAAAAGGGTGGACTCCTCACTGTACTGACTTTATTTCACATTGTCAACAAAATGGTAATTTCCTTCTATAATTCAAAAGGGTGGACTACGTACTGTATTAAAATGGAGATTAGAGTTCAGAATTATTCATGCTTCCATTTGATTAGAAGAGGCCTGAAAAGGCTACTTAAATCGGAATAGCATGACAAAAGTAAATGAGCTGATTACAAAACTAAGAAGGCGAATTGAATTCGTTCGAACCCCTTGAGAACTAGAGAACCTTGAAAATAAGGCTCTAGGTCCTACAGGTGGTTCTTAGTGTTGAGCTGCCGATTGCAAGTACTTTGGCAACGGTAACAGATCCTATAGGGCCTCTGCCTGTTTTACTTCCAGGTCCCTAAATAATCATTTTGAGCATAGTAGATGAATTACGAAGCCCGTTGGAGTTCTTTTGCACCTCCAGCAATATTGTGTGGTTGGGTTCTTAGTTATGCGTCTGACCTTGCCCAGCCACGTGAGCCTACTACGCCTGCCTAAAGAGTAGCGATATTGTGTGGTTGGGTTCTTAGTTTCAATCATGGACTTAAATATAATGTTCAGTTACAGTGTTTGATTAAAGATTTTGAATCTTAAAACAGTAATTTTTTTTTTTTTTTTATGCAGCAAAACCCAGTGTAATTCAACAAGTAGTAAAGACATTTATCATTAGTTGTTGTTCACAAATGTTGGTTGACCCATCATCGTTATTCAAGAAAAAGAAAAACCACACCACTTGAAAGGACCTGCTCGGGTCCATAGGGGACAGTCCATCCTACTAGATGCAGCTTTAAGGGACTAAATGGATGATGAGCTCTTAGCCAATCAAAAACAATTTCACATCTTAAACTGGCTACAATTTTTTCTATTAATGAAACATTTCCAAATAAGATTCTTTTCTATTTTTAATTCACCATTTAAAATATTATATAGAATCATGAAATAAATAGGTTATAAAAAATAAACATATGCAACTTGTTCCCCTTTCTCAAAACTAGGGTTTGATATACATTGTGTAACCATTTGTTGAGTGAAGAATACAAATACATGAGTAATTTAGTCAAGCTTAGTTGCTGAGCTGGCTATTTTTACAACCTCTAGAGATATGCACTAGGATTTTAAAGTGAATGGACTTTCTTGAAGTTTCTTCCATTTTTTTCTTTTTGGATATCATTCCACTCAAGGCAAAGGGTCTACCATTCATGGATGAACTCTTGATTATGGATCATTTGTTGCATTTAAATGGGATGGAGACATTGTTGAATCTGATTTTTTTAATTCATGCTCCCTCTTCATCACATTAGAGGGATTTGCCAATGTAACCTATAACTATTTGCTTAGAAGGGGAAGATGTTGAGGCCATATGAAGTTGAGCCAATGTTGTTAGTTTCAATGGTTGAGCATGTTGTATTGTCACTACTTTTGGAGATTGATGGTTGTCATTCTTTGGGATTATTGCCTTAAACTTTTTTCCATGGAGAAACTATGATCAAACAAGGATCCTACAACTCTCTATTAACAAGTCTTGCAAGGAAAAGTCATGTTTTCATACTATGATACTTGGATCCATTAAGAATTGTCCAATTCCAAAACATCGAGTAGGTTGTGCCTCAAGTCAAGTTTAACAAATTCCCTTTTGGACTTGACTTGTGTTTATGTTTGACTTAAGAAATTTGACCAGTGCATTTCATTTTTTTCCAGAACTTATTGTATTCACAAATGGATGGGGAGGTTTAATAGTTCAATCACACTCAAGTTGTTGTGATAGTTATGATAGTTATGTTGAAATTCATGTACAACTAAGAGATTAGCTCTCTTGAAAACCATGACCCCTCTTCCAAAACCTTTTTGTGATCCTCAAGATTGTGAAAAAAAACAATGGTTTCACAAAGAGACTATCTATACCCCAAAACCATAATCATTGTTCCAAAAAAAAATTGTGATCTTCAAGATTGTGAAAAGAAACCATGGTTTCACGAAGAGACTATCTCTACCCAAAACCATAGTCCTTGTTCCAAAACCTTTTTTCTATCTTCAATCTTATAGTAAAAAGTTACCAATTGTTCAATAGATCATGTGGAATTAATCCATTTGCTATACTCTGTTGTTGTTGGTGGTCGAATTCCATTAAATTGGCAAATACTTTCCAACTTATAGATATGTAGTGCTCCGTCTCTTTTCCAATCTCTCCACAATGAAGAATGATAAATTAAAACACCTTCGCATCACTGTTATCCGATTTAACACTGGGATAACAAAGGGATTTGTTATGAACCTTTTAAAGAGCATTAGATGATCATTGTCTCCCCATCACAAATAGCTAACATGACATGAGAAGCCTTTGATGAGAAAATTGTTAAATGGTTTAGAATCCCCTTCCCCAACATGAGGTCACTCTGACGAGGAAGTTGCTCCGTTGTTTAGATTTCCTCCCCGCAATGTGTAATAGCTTCCCATGAGTAGCCTTCGAGTAACAAGTTACTCCACTGTTTAGAACCCTTGAGGAGACAAAAACATTAACGAGAGAGTCGATGTTTTCTGACTGTGAGTGCTAGTTGGTCACACTGCAACTACTTTCCAGCAGCTCCTAGAGAATGTTTTGATAAATATCTGAATTTCGGCTTTAGAATCTCGAGAGGAATACCTCTGTTGATGGCCGTGGCGACCAATGTGCTAACCACTGAACCCTAGCGCTCTACTAACACAAGATGCCTCGATGTCTACTGGTGTAAACCCTTACTCGTTGGGATCTCTCACACAGATCTGCGGACGGTCGCGTTGTAAAAAGATACTATCTTATTAATCTTCTGTTGCCGGGACTTGAACCCGGGTCTCTCGGGTGAGAGTCGAGTATCCTAACCAACTAGACTACAACGGAAAGATGAAGGCACTTCGGTCGTTCAGTTTGTAGACAAAGGTTGGGATATATGGTTGTCCGTAATATATCATCTTTTATCTTTTATAATTAATTAAGGAGGGAAAGCTCTCTTTGCAATATTAGATTAATAGGGAAAGTTATCTTTGCAATATTAATTTGCAATACTAAATTAATAGGGAAATTTAATTTATATGTGTGTGGTTGTATATATGATTGGGGAATTGGAGATTTTATATATATTTATTATAGTGGGAAAACCTATCATAATTTAGTATGTCAATAAGTCTTAAGGACAACTATTACTCAGCCATCACAAATGTTAGTTGACTCATCATTGTGATTCAAGGAAAACCAAGCCACCTAGAATAATTCCTTAATAATTCATAAAAGAGAGAACTTTCACTAGTGCTAAGATATATATATATATACTAAATTTCACCAAAATATATTATAAATATTATTTTAAAATTTTACTTTAAATATAATTTTATTACAATTTTTTTAATATTAATTTATTTTAGAAAATAAAAATAATATTTAAAAATTTTGAATTACAAAAATTAAAAAAACAATATTAAAAAATAATATTTAAAAAAAAATATTGTATAATTAACAAAATTCAAAATGTCAAAAAAAAAATACATACTTTGTAGGAAAGGATTGCCTAATTTGTGAGGAAAGGAAAAGAAAAGAAAAGGTGATTATGAAGAACCAATTTTTCTAATATCTATAAATAATCACTACTAGAAATATAAAAATTAAACTAAAAGATTCTTATCAAGTAAATAAGTGATTATTTTAAATTGATCTATAATTTTTTTGTATTATATAGATGTTGAACAAATCTGTGATTACTAATGTATAATGGAGTATCTTATGTGATTATGGAAACTTCATTATAAATAAAGTGTATTTAATAAAAAAATTAAGTCAAAATTTATAATATAATTTTTTGTTATTAATATTTTTTTTAATTAAAATATAAAACATTATATTTAGAATTTGAAAAATAAGATAGTTAGAATACTTAAAGTGAAGAAGCATGTACTCTAAGAAAAACATGCTACTATGCACCATGGTGACCTGCCTTCTCAAATACTTGTTGTTCTCCATGATATTATCTTATCAAAATATCTCCTTACCATGATATTATCTTACCAAAATATCTTCATGATAAATACCTCATTTACCAAAATATTATCTTATTTTATACATGGATATTAAAATTAACTTAGATCTCCTAGTGCTAGCTATGAAAATAAATGAAACTTCTTATTATTGTGATATATTTCAAAATGAATTTCAATGGTTGTTTATTCAAGCTGTAGTTTAAACGTTATACAATTTTGCCTTTTTCCGAGGATGTTTTCTGTTTATTTTTTCTAGAAATCCAAAAAGGAATTGTTGGATCTGCATATTTGAGTCGCTAAATCTATATAATCCGAGTGTCCTTCAGGTTTTTCGGCATGTTGAATCCATTTATGAATTCAGAAATGCAATATAAGCAACAGAGAATTGCAATTTCGCCCTGATTTATATTGTCGAATTTCATCCCCCGGATGGGTTGATAGCGCGTCCCACGCGTCCAACCAACAATTATGTGCCCACCACCTTGCCTCGGCCCATGTGATGGCACATGTCGCTCCCCTCCGCGTTTATTACCCCCTCATGCCTGCTGTGAACTTTCACTTCACCGCACCCTTAACTAACTGCTCCAGTGCGCTCAGAGTTGGCCTCACGTCCTTGTTATGGTGCTGGTACAAGGTTCGCTCCTCATGCGCTTGTGCACCTTTACTCCCTTGCGTTCTTCTTATGGCGACGCCCATTCCCCTTTTTGGTTCCTATCGCCCTCCTCTTCCAACAAATTTGGCTCTCAGTTACCCCCTTTGGTGCTTACTTGGTTCGTTATGTTCATTTCTCCACCCCTACCTCGTGTTAGTCAGACCATGCCTCGCTAGTGAGGGAAGTCGAAGTGAGGTGCCTTCTAGTACCATAATCACGCGGTTATGGCTAGTCGGAACCCTCCCTCCTTCGCCCTTGTTCTCAGCTCCTCGCCTTTGTCCTCAACTCAGTCCTCACCAGACCAAACCGACCTTCCACCTTTGTCCTCGCCTTGGGTGTACCACATTGAATGGTTTGACCTCCATGGGAACTCTCTCAGCATTTCTCATGGACCGCTCCCCGAACTGGCCTTGACCTTGTAGTCAGCGGTGGCACATCCCTCCTGTCCACCACCCTACGCTCCTTCGCCACCCCCATCCCCACCCTTGTCGCCAGCCTCTGTGCCTTCGATGGAAGATGGCCACGTGCACTCAAAAGAACTCTATGTGGAGGTGTCTCATCACCAAGAGAGGCTACAACAGGATTGTGTTTCATCCCTGAGCCTCCGAGATTCAATTTCAATTCTCCAGGACTTGGTCTTCACGGTCTGGAGGGACGTTGATGACCTCCGGTTTAGACTAGAGCATTTGTATCGGCGAGTTGCACAGATTGAATCCATGCTCTCGACTCTCCTTCGTTCACTGCATCCTTCAGACTCGAGCCTTAACGCCCTCACATCTCCAGGGGCGGTCCTTGTTCCATAATTCCAAGGGAAGGATGAGCAGTGTGTGGTTGGAGAAGCACAGAAGGCTGTGGACGAGCACGACACCATGCCTGGAACACAAGCAGTGGAAACTGAGGGCATGCACGCCCACTAGACACCGTGACAGTCGGCAGACGTACAGGTGTATGCATGCATGCTTTCTTTTGACATTTGTCAGTAGGTTCTGGAACGTTCAGTTTAGGCTGTGGGCATTTGGTAATGTCTTTTATGTGTGTTTGTTAGTTAATAGGCCTGTCCTGGGTCATTATAATAGTCTTTTTGATATACAATTTAATTTTCAGTTTAAATGCTTGGATAGGCCGAATCGGTTTCCCCACGAGGCGATTCAGGCGAATATGTTTAATTTTCCATACCATATCTAGTATGTCTGTGAGTCTGAGTTGGTTTCCTCTCGAGGAAACTCAACACTCCAACAACTTGAACTTAGGATGATACTGTATTTTTTGTCCATGACAGGTAATATATAGATCTCACTTGCAAAAAAAAAATATTGTTGAATTCCTGTAAAAAAAAACAAAACATAAAATGTTTAGACAACGAGTGGTTCACTTTTGGAAGGATCGTTGTTTATTGAAAATTCACTTTTGGAAGGATCCTCGTCTCTTGTGAATTGTTTATTCGATAATAAAAAGAGATCTGCATGAATAATCTTAAGCTTCATGCACAAGAGAGAAACTTAGACCATAGACTTGAGAAATTATTTGTGGATATTTATATTGGATTGAAATTAAATTTATGAAGCTTGATATAAAATTATTGATTCATCCATTCTTATCATTTATCATTAAACTAATATATGAAAAATGTCATTGAACTATTTTCATATTCAAGGATACTTTAGGTGTCTAAGTATCAAGAACATAGCCATATTGGGGGACTCCTTGTTGTTAATCCGACAGATGGTTTATAACACGCTCCCATCAGAGATTCATTTGTCTACCGCATTGAAAAAGATGTGGACTTTATGTAGGAATTTTGATAACTTGAAGTGGCTCCATGTGCTCCGTGAACATAACAAAGAAGTTGACTCCAGAACCGACTCTCGATTGTTAATCCGACATATGGTTTATAACACGCTTCCATCAGAGTCTCTTCAGAGACATTCGATAAAATTGGAACGATATATAGAATATTATTAGCATGCCCCCTAGGCAAGGATAACACGTACAAATCAAGAAATGGTCCAAAAAAAAATTCTATTGGATGTGAGTTGCGTGGTTGGGAGGAAGGGTTGTTTTTTTATTGTTTTTTTGACAAAAACATGTAATGGATTTTTAATTAAAGTAAACAGTGGCGAAGCCATTGATGCGGTTACAGAAGGACCGAGACATACTTTACTTAATCAGTAACAGAGTCATTAACTGCGGAGGCTTCTATACAAAACACCTTCTTCGCTGTAATGGTTTCAGATCTGCATTCCATGCTTCTGAACTGTTGATCAAATTACTTTGGATCATCCTGCTTGGGTTGGTCCCTCTCCGTCTTCCATTCTTTGTTCAGCTGTTTCATTTTTTCTTCCAAATTGTTGACTTTGTTTTCGAACTCTAGTTTAGGATCTCTGAGTTCTTTGCGTAACTTCCCCATCTCCTCTGTTAGCCCGAATTTTGTTGTGATGATATCAACTTCGAGCATTTCCAAGCGCCTTCTAGCATCGATGTCTAAGTTCTGGAGAAAATTTAGTTGATGATGCAACATATGCTTGAGACGTTGCAGGTCTTCTTCCAGCAAATTCAACCTTTCTTCAGTAGTGGGTTTGTTGCCTGAGATGGACGCCATATCCTTCTCTTTCCTTGTTGCTCCTGGATTGCTATAGTTGTGCGCGCGCTTCTCTCTTCTTCTGCTTGACTGTCTCTCTTGCCTTTGTATGCTCTGGGTATGAGGAGGCCCTTCCTTGCTTCCCTTTTTATCTGCAACTTCTTCCAGATTCGGCTCCCCTAAACGATTCACGCGATTTAGAGTGATGGCTTTCCCTAAAAATTCAACGACCAAATGATGTTTACGTCCATCCATTCTGACATTTGCTTTGTCTTTACCTGCCTTGGGTTCTCCCCTGTGTCTTGTCTCTTGTGCCTTATGGCCTTTCCAGCTCGCGCCCCTTTCAACTACCGGTATTTTCCCCCAAGTCTCAAGGCAGATCCATTCTAGTTGTGATTCCATTTATTTGTAAGGTTCCAATATGAGAGCTGGCTCCTTTGTTGGCCTCTGCGTTTGCTGACGCGTTCGGACTTCGGAGGACATGGTAAATCTTGTAAGTATGAAGACTTCCAAGGAGGAGCTGGATTTTCTCTAGAATGTGATGGAGTTTTGCATTTTTCACTCTGTTACGGAGGATTAAGGCTTGGATTACTAACTTGGATTCCCCTATTATCACCAGATCTTGGACGTTGTAGTTAATTGCTTGAGTTAGTCCTTTCCAGACGGCCAGTGCTTCTGCTCTATTGTTAGATTTTGTTCCAAGTCCCCAGGCAAAGTTGAATTCCGGGTGACCTATAGGGCTTACCAGGACTCCTCCTCCACCAGCCGAACCTAGATTTCCTTTGGAGGCCCCGTCAAAGAACAAAATATGCTTTTTTTCCTTTCTCTTCCATTCGTCGAAATCTTGCTCCTCCTTCCGGATTTCCCAGATTTCTTGGTGAGAGTTGCTTCCTGTTTGTTGTTGTTGATCTTGGAGATTAAAATGTTCAATCCAAAGTTCCTCTTCTGGCTCCAGGGGGTTTGAGTTTTTAACTTTGTAGAAGTAGGGGGCGGTATCCCCAAAATAGGCCTTTATCTTGGTTACAACTTGGGTTGGACTGCTTTTGGTCTCCCTAAAAAGCCTATTATTTCATTCGAGCCAAATCTTCCAGAGTATAAATTTAGGGAGAGTTCTCCAAAGGGTGGAGATTTTTCCCTATTTTGTTGTCTGGAAGGGACAGAGGGAATTCCAGTTTTGGAGCAGGATGTTGGCTTCTTGTGGGAGCTTGAAGGTGAAACCCAGGGCCAACTGCCAGACTTCCTTGGAGTAAATGCAGCTTAGGAGCAGATGGTCTGTGGTTTCCTCTTCTTGAATACAAAGGGGACATCTATGAGGACCTTCCCATCCTCTTCGTTTTAAGTTTTCTCCAATTAGAATACCTCTATGAGCCATGGTCCAAACAAACATGTCTATCTTTGGGATAGATTTGGTGGTCCAAATTGCTCTCCAAATTGTTGGATCTGGAGGGACGTTAGGGACAAAGACTATGTGTTGATACCCAGCTGTTGTAGTGTAAATTCCAAAGCGTGTTCCCCAACCTCTTGTCTTTTTTCCTTTATTTTAGGAGGGATTTCCCTTGTAGGCAGAACTTCAGAGTGTTCCAGTCCTCTTCTAAGTTTGGAGGTATGTTAGCCATTCCCCAATTTTGCCAATATTTTTGTTCATCATTTCCCCAAACTGAGATATCCCACAAACTATTTAAATTCTGAGTTTTCATCCACACTTTGAGCTGGTTAAGATCTTGTCTCGAGCCTAGAGGTGGTTCTCCCATTATTGAGTCTTCCCAAACGTTGATCACTTTTCCATTTCCTGGTATCCAGGTAAGTTGAGGGCTAAAGTGTTTCAAAGCCTTCTGACACAGTGAGAAGATTGGGGATCCTTTCTCCACCACAGCTGGGCGATCTAGGCACTTTTTCCTTGGGCCTTGAAAGTATTTCCTCCAAAGCACTTTTTTACTCCAGGAAGGGGTCCCTGTGATTAAGTTCCATAGTATCTTTGCTCCTAAAGCTAGATTTTGTGCCTGGATGTTTTTAAAATGAAGGCCTCCTTCTAAGACAGTCTTGGAGATTTTTTCCCAGCTTATTAGATGCAATTTTTTCCCTGATTTCTTTCCTCCTTCCCAAAGAAATATTCTGAACAGTGTTTCGATTTTCTGGATCATGGAAACAGGGGCAAGTAACAGGGAGCTTTGGTAGATCAGAATGCTTGCTAGAACTGCTTTGATGAGGACCACTTTGCCTGCAAGATTTAGCCAGCTTGTTCCCCATGAGTTTATTTTGTTTTTTAACTTGTCTATCAACAGGTTCCAGTGAGAATCCTTTGGCTTGGATTTGAAAATTGGGACTCCTAGGTATTTAAAGGCCTCCTAGTTGGTGCAGCCTTCCATTCCTAGAATTCTAGATATATCTAGCATTTCCCTTGGTGTGATGTTCCATCCAAAGATCTTTCTTTTAATCAGACTTATGGCGTTGTCAGAGATTTTTTTTGTAGACATCTAACTCATTTTTGAATTTCCTTGTTGTTTGCAAACTCGCTCCTCCCATCAACAACGTGTCATCCGCAAATTGGGTATGATTTATGTCCTTTACCCCATGGGCTATCCTCAGGCCTAGGAGGTTTTTATGTGTTTGACAATGGTCTAATTGGAAGCTTAGCATTGAGGTCTGTATGGCATAAAGAAGAGGAGAAAGGGGGCAGCCTTGCCTAAGTCCTCTAGAGGCTTGAAAGAACTTAGTGGTCCTTTCATTCACTAGCAGTGCTATCCAGGGGGAGCCAATGCAAGATTTTATCCAGTTTATAAATGTTGGGGCAAACCCAAAATTTTTCATGACTCTGAACAGGAAGTTATGTCTTACCCTGTCAAACACATTAGCAAGATCGAGCTTTATAATCATACCTTTGTCTTTCCTTCGGATGTTGGAGTGTAGAGCTTATTGAACTAGGATGATATTGTCCACTATATGTCTGCCTTTTATAAACCCGCCTTGGTTTTCAGGGATGATTGCCGAGAGTATTTTTTTTATTCTGGTGGCTATTACTTTTGTGAGGATTTTGTAACTTGTGTTACATAGGGAGATTGGTTGGAATCTTCCAAAATTGACTGCTCCTTTTTCTTTTGGGATAAGAGCAAGGAAAGATGAATTTGTTCCTCCTCCTAACTTGTTGCAAGTTTGAGATTTCCGAATCAGTTTCGTAAGGTCTAATTTGATTATATCCCAACTTTGTTGAAAGAATCTGGCTGTGAAACCGCTAGGACCTGGGGCTTTGTCTGGGTTCATTTGATGAAGTGTCTCTTTTATTTCTTGCTGGGTTACTGCCTTTGTTAGACTCATGTTGACTTCTTCTTGGATGAGGGAAGGGACGAGTGAGAGGGGGTAAGATTTAGAGTCGATTGCAGACCGTTGAGTTTCTATGTAGAGAGTTTCGAAAGCGTCTACCGCAACTACTTTTATGCTTTCAAAATCTATTATTGTTTGGTTTTGAACCTGAATGTTGCTCATATGTTGAACGCTAGGTGCAGGCCAAGGAAAGGAGGAATGTTGAGCTCAAAAGCATTATCACCCACAGCCTTGGTGATGGTGTACGACCCATAACGGAGTGGGAGAAGCTTACGATGGGGTCTGGTAAGGAGTTCTTTCTTCAAATGCAACCAATCTTTGTCGTCCACCTAAAACTTATGTAGCACCCAGTGTAGGATATCCTAAACCTGTTGGTGGATGTGTTGGATCTGCTCAATGAATTGGGTGGCTTTGTCAGCTTCGGTTGGAGCAGGAGATGAGTCAGCTGAGGTGACCACAAGGGGTAGTGCAATATCTATGGGATCCAATGGTTGGAATCCCAACCCCACCTGAAAGGGGTTGTGTCCAGTTGAGCTATGCAAGGCTCAGTTGTAGTTATGATGGACATAGGGAAGACTCTCATCCCATGTGCAAGGGTGCTTGGAATTATACATGCGCAAGATATGCATGATCATTCGATTTATGACCTCATTTTGGACATCTATCTGGGGGTGGAAGGTTGTGGATTTGTTGAGCTTGGTGTCCAAAAGTGACCAGAGGCTCGACCAGAATGTGTTGAGAAATCGATTGTCCCGGTCTGAGACAATGGTTTGTGGGATTCCAAAATGTACCGAGAATGGTTTGGTAGTGGCCTCTATTGTGATGCTCTTCTTGTAGGTGGATAGAATCACCATCTTAGAAAAGTGATCAGCAACCACAAAAACACAGTCATTTCCCCTCTTGGTGGACGAGAGGCCCGACATGTAGTCCATGGAGATGGATTCTCATGGTCTGTCAGGAGTAGATAGAGGAGTGTACAAGCCCTATTTCTTAGTGGACGGTTTGGAAATAGTGTAGGCAGTGCAGGACCTGATATATTTGTTGACCTCATGTCGAAGCTTCGGCCAGTAGAAATGTTTATGTATCGTTTCCACTGTATTTTCGATGCCGAAGTGTCCTACCACTCGACAGTAGTGGGCCTCCCAGATCAACTTCACTCACTCGCTTGATGGAACATAGATATGGCCCAGACGACAAAGCATCCCATCTTGAAGATGGAAATTAGCGACAACTGTGTTTGCGCCCAACATTTTGTAGGGGGTGGCGAAGTCTGGGTTTGTCTCATAGAGTTGGGGCCATCCAGAGGTCTCATGGATGCAAGAGTCTAGCACCATGGTGAGTGTCGCGACTGGCGATTTGCTGAGGCAATCAACGACGCGGTTGGTGCTTCCTGTCTTATACTTAATGTTGAGGTGGAATTGTTGCAAGTATCTAGAACACTTCTGATGGCGTTATTCTGCAATTTTTCTTATGTCTGCATGAACTGCAGTGGCTTATGATTAGTGTGGATGATTGTCTCCTTCCCAAGAATATAATGTCTCCATTAGTGACACGCTTGCACAATGGACTACATTTCTTTGTCGTAATTAGGGTACTTACGGACAACATCTGATAATGTCTCACTATGATAGGCCACAAGGTGGCCATGCTGAGTGAGAACAATGCCAACAACATAGTCTGAAGCATCTGTTTCGATCTCAAAGGGTTGTTGTAGGTCTGATAGTGAAAGTACTGGGGCTGAGAAAAAGTGTTGCTTCAAATCATCGAACGCTTGTTGTTGGGACCAACCCCACAATTTTTTTTCCTTACCACCACTGTTGGTTACTTGGCTGAGGGCCCATGCAATATCGGAGAATCCCAACACGAACCTATGGTAGAAATTTCCAAGGCCCAAGAAGCTCTGAAGCTCAGTGAGTCTGGTTGGGGCTGGCCAGTCATGTATGAATTGGATCTTGGTTGGATCCACATGTACACCATGTTGATCAACGATGTATCATAGGTAATGGACCCTTTCCATGTCGAAGGAGCATTTTTTCAAGTTGGTGTATAGCTTGTGTTGTTGCAGGGTGTGCAAAACCTGTTGAATATGTTGCAAGTGTTCTTCCCAAGTCTTTTTGTAAATGAGAATGTAATCCAGATACACCAATACAAAATTATTGGTGAATGGTCACAGAATATCGTCCATCATCCTCATGAAATTGACTGGAGCATTTTTCAAGCCAAAGGGCATGACCAACCATTCGAAAAGACCTTTGTTTGACTTGAAGGTGGCCTTCCATACATCTATATGTCCTATCAGGACCTGGTGGTAGCCAGACTTCAGATCAATCTTATTGAAGTATTTGGCCCCCGTGAGCTTATCAAGGAGGTCGTCGAATTGGGGAATCGGGTACCGATTTCTGACTGTGATTTTATTCAGAGCCTGATAATCAATGCAAAGTCGTCAGGTTCCATATTTATTCTATACCACCACGATTGGGCTCCCGCAAGGTGATGATCTGGGATGGATGTGCCCCTTGTGAAGAAGCTCTTGGATCTATCGCTTGATCTCCTCATTCTCTAACAAAGAGCGTTGATAGACTGGAATACCCAATTATGATCAATGGTTCAGTATTGGAGTTGTTTGCAAGGAGAACGCCCTATAGTAGAGAATATACTTCAACTTATTTTTGGGTTGAAGTTCCTAGTCCCCAGTGAAAGGTTAGTTCTTATTTTTGCTCGAGATCTTTAAAGGGAAAACAAGGATTGAAAGATATTTAGTATTGGAATTGATTGTAAGGAGAATGTCCTATAGTAGAGCATATACTTCAACTTGGTTTTTGGTTGAAGTTCCTAGTCCCTAGGGAAAGGTTAGTTTTTGTTTTCCCTCGAGATCGCGAATGATTCCCCCCTAGTCCTCTCACCCCTAGCAAGTATAAATCATACTATAGATAACAAAGAAATGGTATTTATCATTTATACAATAATCAATCCAATGCAAAAGTCTACCCCAATGTCCTCGCCATCCTTGAGCCAAAGTGTTGGTTCTAACTCCTAAAACTCGTGGATCACTAAACTCAATTAACCCCTAAGATCGTAATCACACAAGCTATATAACAACTTCAATGGATTCCATATGACAAGTTATCTAGCTACTAGGTCCACTAACAACAAAACCACCCAATAAGACACACAAGTATAATGATATAAGGAGTGTTTATTGGATTTGCAATGGGACACCCATTGAATTTCCAATTAATGAAATATTAACTATTTAATTTTCCTTCCAATGACGCTTCACATAATTTTGAGCATAAAACTCAATTATTCATTTACTTGGAGAGATTTGGGGATGGAGGAAGTACAAGGTAGAGATGTGTTTATTGCCTCCCTCTCACCCTAGCAAGCCTTGACTCAAACCCCTCTATGGTTCACACACATAGTGCAGGAAGCTTGTTAGTGTCCAAGTAGAGTAAGGTGGCTAGGTCAAGAAGACTAGGACATGAAGCTTTCTCATTCACTGATGGATTCTCAGGCTACCATCAGATCAAGATATCACAAGAAGACAGATACAAGACCACGTTTGCAATAGAATGAGGATCTTATCAGTACACAGTCATGTCGTTTGGAATGAAGAATGCACCAACAATCTTTTCCAGAGTAGTCATTGTTGCGTTTAAGGAATTCATCCACCAGTTTCTCGAAGTATATTTGGATGATTGGACAGTCTTCAGTTTGTTGAAATAACATGTAGAAGTCTTATGACTAATGTTGGAAAGATGCAGACAGTGTCAGATATCACTAAACATAAAAAAATGCATATTTGGAACACCTTTTGGGATATTATTGGGCCATATAGTATGCAAACAAGGTTTACTCGTAGATCCAACAAAGATTGCAGTGATTGTTAACTTACCACCGCCAAAAACAATCCGTCAACTAAGAGAAACATTGGGACACACAGGATACTACAAGAAGTTCATCAAAGGGTACGCGCATATTAATGCACCAATGGAAAAACTGTTAAGAAAGGATACAATGTTTCAGTAGAATGACGAATTCCAACACGGTCTAGATACCCTAAAGGAAAAGATGGTCACGGTGCCAATCTTAGTCTTTCCAGATTGGGAGAAGACATTCCATGTCCATGTAGATGCATCGGACATAGCACTTGGAGCTATCTTGGCGTAGCTAGGAGCGAGAGACTTGGATAACCCGATAGCATTCGTGAGCATAAAGTTATCAGAATTGGAAAAGAACTATAACACGACAGAAAGAGAAGGCCTAGCTATGGTCTATGCACTGCAAAAGTTCAGACAATAATTATTGGAAAAACACTTTAAGATGTTCATAGATCACTCAGCCCTAAAATACCTAGTCAACAATCCAGTTTTGGGGGGGAGAATTTGTCGATGGTTACTACTATTTCAATAATTTGAATTTGAAGTAATAGTTAAGCCAGGAAAATTGAATGCAGGACCTAACCACCTATAAAGGGTCACAAATGGATCTGCACATGAGTTGGAGCTCATTTTTTTGTTACTGAGGGTGTCTGATGCAGGAGCATCCTTGGGCTCGAGCAATCCACATCAGCCAAAAATATTTCCATTCTGCAAATAGGAAATAAGTCGAATAAGGATTGTGTTAGTGGTCCATTTTATTTAGTCAGTTTTATGTAAATTTGAACTGTTCATTACTCCTGCAGCTACTCTTGCTATGTTGAAACTCATGTTGAAACTCCTGCTGAAACACATGTTGAAACTCGTGTTGAAACTTGTGCTGAAACTCCCACGTCTAGTGAAATTTTGCAAGTGTCATGCTGAAACTTGTGTTGAAACACATGTTGAAACTTGCGCTAAAACTGCCACGTATAGAGAAATTTTACAAGTTTCATGTTGAAACTCATGATAAAACTCATGTTGAAACTCTCGCGTATAGTGAAATTTTACAAGTGTCACGATATTTCTTCATTTGGAACATTGTGGCCGCACACATTTGATTTTTCCATGTTGGTATGCATTCATGATGAGTCACAGCTACCGTTAGGTAAAAGAACTTACAGCTAAAGGAAAAAGCGTGACCCCAGGCCGAAAGGAAGTTGAAACGATCTAGAAGACAGAGAGACAGTTTGGGTAACAACTCGTTCTTGGAGGGAAGAAAAATCACTTCAAAGCCGAGGAGGAGTTTTAAAAAGAGTTGGAGCTTGATTTTGAAGGGGTTGGTGAACCACAAAGTAAGGAAATCGTAGAATGTGGACTGGAGAATAAGATTCCATGTTGGGTGAGCACGCAGGAAGGGCGAAACAAAATCTCAGCCCATACACGTAGACCATTACCCTCTGGATGATTTCGTTGTGTTTTTCAGCTACGCAAGCAGCAATTCATGGCTATCTTTTAACCCAGGCTTGATGTAATATAGAAAATCCATTCTTTGCATTGAATTGATACATGAATGTGGTGCAGACCCCCTTCCCTCCTAAGGGTTGCTTGACCTCTCGGTCTTGGATCCTCCGATTATCGAGTCTAAAGACTCTCTGGAACCTTAAAGGTTACCCTTTGTATCTAAACACAAGCCCCCTTGGCTTCTTGGTGTAGGTCTGGCAGCAACCCGTGACCTTCCCCCTTCGCTCTGTACGAAAACTCAGAGTGTCGGTGTTAGCTCCCTTTTCAGATAGGCCCTCTCTTGATATGACCTGGGGCTATGACCATGTGGTTGTGGGCGCGGTCACAAGCGGTTTGGGACCAAATTGCTTTTGGGCCCGCAATGCTCCTCTGGTCTCCACATGTCCCCATGACGAAACCACGGTTCAAATTGCGGCCCGCCCTCGATTCCTTAAACTCCTCGCCACTTTTGTCCCCACAATGACATGGGATGGTCGATATCACGATCTTGATGATAGCATCCAAATCAATGCTTCAAATATGTGCCCTTCTTCTCTATGGACCAGATCAACTCTCCTTGAATCAACGGTCAAGGTTCTCTTCGCAATTCCAGACTCTAGGAGTTTGAAATCTCAAACTCAACTTCCTTTTGTACTCCATCCTTCTAGAATTGGCGATCTATGGACAACTGTCGCGTAAATCAATGACCCTGCCTTCACCTGGGTGTTTAACCTTTCGAATTAGATCAACGGTCCAATGGCCCCTTCTCGATCGACGATCGATATTTTCTCCGGGGCTCCAGACTTCTGAGATTTCAAATCTCAAACCTCTTTTCCCCAATGAATTTCACCCGGAGTCTAAGATCCTCTGACGCATGTCCTCCCGATCCAACGATTGAGGATTACTTCGGGTCTTTTCCCAGAGTTAACAGGTTTGCACCAAGTCTCCTCTGAATCCAATGACTATGAATCACTTCAGGACTTTACCTGAAGTTCACGGATTCACGCCACATCTCCCTTAGATCTCACAATCTAGATCTTATTTCGAGACTTCGGGTCTCCGCGCTCCGGCGATTTAAATTCTCAAACTGAAACTCACTTCAGCTTTTCCCTGAAGTTCGAGATCTATTGACAAGTGTCTCCTCACAGATCTACGGCTCATGGCTCTTTGGCTCTCCACATTCCGGGAGTTTCAAGTCTCAAACTTTCCTCCTTATACGCTCACAATATCTGGCGGCTCACGCTCGCTTGATTGATCCAATGGTTATGATTCCACCTTGGCTTTACGGGACTCCGGACTTCGGAAATCTCAAGTTTCAACCCTGACATCTTCTCTCTCCTCTGTACGTGAAGTGTTAAGGCTTGCACACTTTCTTATGATCTGACGATTGTTGGTATCTTTCCACTATTATCCAACGGTCACGATCGTTCTTCCTCTCAAACTCCTGATGTCTCTCTGCCTCCTTTTGGATCTTTCGACCCGTTGACAAGTATCCTCCTCCCTGGATCCAACGGTTCAGATTCTCCTTTCATGAATCAGGATTTCGCGACTTCCAAGCCACACTCCTTCACATACCCGATACCCGAAATGTCGATATTTTGGAATATCAAATCGACGGCTCGCCCTCCTCTAGATCTAACGGTCTAGATCTTGTCAGGATTCTCATTTCGCGAAATCAAGGACTTTTCACCTCCGTTCTACAACATTTCCAGAACATCAACTTTTTTCTTCAAGTCTGTATTTAAGAGTCTTTGATGCAAATAATTTCTGAAAAACCTCATAACACCATTCTTAATTTCTTGACTTTGCTTTGGATGCGGCTCTCCAAATTTGTTCTTACATGGAACTAGTTTTGTCTCGGTCCTCCTCTGAATCCTCCGTATTAAACAAAACATGTCCTTGAATTGCAAGATCCTGGGCAACTATACATTTGGGGGTGTATTTTGGAATGCAACTGGTGGAAACATCCCAAAGCAAGTTCCACAAACATCACCTATTGAAGTAGAAAAGGTAATCTATTATTTGGTTGCTAAAGAACAAACCTCATTTCTACTAGTCATTTGTTTAAGCTACTGGCTCAAACAAATCCCCCAAGATTTACCCAGAATGATGGGTAGCAGGTCCATTTCCCCCCAACTTCCATAAAGGTTGGGATTGGTGGCTTGGGAAAACCCTAGCCACTAAAGGGAGAGTCACTTAATTTGATTTTTCTCTCCATCTTCATCCAATTCTTAAATGAGATCCTTATTAATAAATAACAAGTATAAATCATACTTTTTTTAAACAAAAACTCGAAGATATTATATTAGTAAAAACTATACTAGTGTTATCAACAAGCATACAAAATGGAATTGTTATGGAGTTTCATACAAGACCCGTAGCTCTCATAGAAAACAAAAGAAATATATTATATTAATAAAAACTATAGTAGTGCTATCAACAAACATACAAAATGGAATTTTTATGGAGTTTCATACAATACCCATAGCTCATAGAAAACAAAAGAGAGTTTGCACATGTTTCTAGCTATTACATTCCAACTATTAACGTAGGTATAGTACTTAATGAAAACACTTAAAATTAAAACGACTTTAAAAAACATAGGACCTAGATAAACACATGTTTACTGGTGGCTTCCTCTTGTCCGACCATGGAAAGGAGATAGGTCTATTTGTCCACTTCCATGACCTCTTTGAATTGATGCACAATATCCTCTACATTGGGATCTAATTGGGCTAAGTTGATAGATATATTAGATATATGATGATTGGACGTTGTAGAGAGAGATTCATTATGCAAGTTTAACACTTGATTTTGAAGCATACTGCATTTTGCTTGGAGTTCTAGGGTTTCATGACCGGTCGAAGCATATTGAGATCAGGTACCACTTCATTCGTGTCTGGGTTCAGAGAGGGGTAGTTCAGTTGCAGTATATATCTGTAGATGAGCAGGTTGCAGATATTCTCACCAAGGCCTTGCCACGGGGCAAGAATGTCTTCTTTAGAGACAAGATGGGCTTGGTGAGGAACACCTTCCTCGGTAAGAGGGAGTGTTGAGATTTGTACCTTGGGAGGTGTTCCCCATGTGCTTTTGACCTCCTTAGCACAT